>JAODAC010025227.1:0-68119 GCA_027575185.1 Mimaenictus wilsoni
GGCTTCAGTACCTGATGATGGCGAAAGCCGAAATGTACATTGTACAAAAATAAATTATATTTGTAGAACTGTGAAAAGAAGTGTTTTTACTCATCAACAAATTAATAATTTCATATTCATCCTTACTATGTGAAAATATAAACTAACCGGTATCATTCCAAAATCAATAAGATCTCTAGCTTGGACTTGTCGAAGTGACATATCTCGTTCTTGATTTTCCTCCTCAGCTGAGAGATCAGACTGATTAAGCGCTTGCTGTGAAGCCGCTCTTCGTCCTTGATTCCCTGAAACTTGCGCACCAAAACCAAACACCTGGAAATAATCATACAAAATATAAATAAATTCACTCTTATCTCAGTAATTGTGAGACATACATTTTCGTTATTTCTACGGGCAATTAGTCGATCCAATCCGTTGTACGCACCGCTGGCGACGAACAAGATATTGGTGGTATCTACTTGAATTGTCTCACCTCGTAACTTTCTCGGCGAATTACGCTCGGGCACGTTGACGACTGTTCCTTCCAGCATTTTTAACATTCCCTGTTGTACACCCTCACCTTAGAAATGCCAAAAATATACTTATATTCTAAATATACCGAAATACTGAACACTTCGACAGGAAAGTCGAGATAGAAGTGTATTTACCTCCAACGTCTCGCAGCTGGTGAATACCGGGCACGGCGCCGATTTTGTCTACTTCGTCGAGGAAAACTATTCCGATTTGCGCCCGATCGACGCTATAGCCGGCATCTTGCAAGAGTTTGCCTATCACGCTCTCGATGTCTTCGCCAACATAACCCGCTTGGGTGAGTGTGGTGCAATCGCAGATGGCAAAAGGCACGTCTAGGCACTGGGCTATTGTTTGAGCCAATAGTGTTTTACCTAAATCCAAAAAATGAAAATATTTAATATTCTAACATTTTCGTATTATGTGGATTTTTCTCAAAACGTTTTTTTAGATCCCGAATATATGCGGTTTAATTGGTTAAAAATAACTTTGAAAAGAGATGTACTTGCCTGAACCAGTAGGTCCCAGCAAGAGAATATTTGACTTCTCCAATTTGAGTTCGTGGGTCGTGCGATCGAGGATGTCCGAGCCACCCGTTCGCGTCTCCGCCTGCTGCTGCGGTTGCCCGCCCATGTTGAAGTTCATCGAACCAAGACTTCCAATTCCTGTCATAGGTGGTAGGTCTGAATCGGTATCGCAAACGCGCGCAATGTGCAAACAGAATTTTGGCCGAATAAGTCAGTTAATACCAAAAATATATGTGATTCATGTTGCGTACATACTCGCAGCACAATCAACTATGCAATAAGAGGGAGGGATAAAAAGCCTTACGTACGTTTTGACTTACCTCTATGCGAAAAGCTGGTGTGCGGCCCATGTTCCATCACAGCCATATCCTGGCGCACACCGGGCGTATTATTTGGACTATTGTTGTAAATCCGTTTGTAGTGATTGTAGACGGCTACTGATAAAACCTGAAATTAATTATTGATACACAAATGTTCAAACAATGAAATTTTGTATTTCATATAACTATCTAGTAATGTTATAAGAAATATTGTACTTTTTTTCCAAAGAAATAATTTAACTCGATTGAAAAGTAAGTTAATCAAAATTGTACATACCTTCTTAGCATGTTCCTGTCCAACCACATGCTTGTTCAAATATTCAAAGATCTTCTTTGGCGGCGGCGGAGGTTTGCGATAGAATCCCGTCTTGCTGTCCACACCCTCCTTCTTCTTGCTATCCACCTCGCTGAGCACGACGAAGAAATGATGACACTTCTCGCATTTGACGAAACGCGTCGAGCTGACGAACGTCTCTACGTGAGTGCACGGATCGCCGCACTTCGGACACGACAACGTATTCTTGTTCTTGCCGCCACCGCCACCGCTAGCGGTCGTCGTATCCTTACCGCCGCTACCTGGCAAATTCGGCGGCGGCGGTGTCGTATTCCCCGGTGTGGCATTGTCACCGCCGGCGGCTGTTTTCAGCAGCTGATGGCTGGAGGAGATGTGTCTTTTGGGCACGGCGGCATAGGTACAAAGAGGAATAAAACCTTCAAAAAAAGAAAGCACACAAAAACATTCAGTAAGAATGTGTGTAATTACGCAACGATTGCAAGTTGTTCAATGGTTAATTACACAATTTGTACGCGTAAGTAAGTGTAGGTTCATGGCATTGCTTCGCCTTGCTCACGCACCGAAAACAGCGAAAATCCAAGAGTTACTGGCAATGACATTGACACAATTACCACTTGCATTTAGCAAAATAAAATCATTATAGGCTAGTGTATTTTGCTTGTTTGTTACCACACTCACTATAAATTCAAGGGCAAACAAATACGCTTGGCATTTTTCCCGAACCCAATGAACATTCAATATATATTGCATACATATTTGAATACCCAAAATATGTTTTTATGATATAGAAAGTGCAATATTTATTGTATCAATATAATATTGAAGAAAATTGTATTAAAAAACCTGAGAAATGACATTTAAAAAGGTGAAAAACAGGTTTAACCGAGTTTAATCAAGGTTATAATTGAGGTTTTTCATTGTTATTTGTTTTGTATAAGTATCTTTTGGGAATTATATTCCTCAAAAAATGTAAAAAGTAGCATGGGAAATGATTAAATGAATTGTAATAATTGTTGTTCAAGTATTTCGGTTTCATAACACCAAATCACAAAATATTGAACAAAATTGCAAATTTTAGATTCTTACATTGAAATATTGTAAACAGTTGTAAACTTACGAGTTTATCAATACACCAATTCTTATCAGAAACATGTGATTTGGTAAAAATAACTTTTGCAGTGCATTAATGCTGCTTTAGGCAAAGAATTAAAATAATTCCCAAGATCACTATAAATTCAAGGATACAAATAGGCCAGGACTTTTCAGACTCATAATGAACATTATGGGTCTGAAATTGTATATTATGAAAATATTCACTTCCAAAGCAAGTGTTTGTGATCGGTCTTTCAAGAGAAAACGAAAAATTAAAATTAAAATACGAAAAAATAAGTTCATCGATGTTCAATGAAGGTAATAATAATTGATTCTTTTTATTGGTCAAGTTTATATATTCAAGATAACATTATATCTTTCAAAATGTAAAAAATGACATGATTAAATGAATTTCAGTCCTATAAATTGATTTGATGTTGAAATATTTCATTTGGAGATATTGAACAAAATTTCAAATTTTAGACTCTTATATGGAAATCATGTAAACAGTTGTAAAATTACCAGATTCTTAATGTTAAACCAATTCATATTAGAAATATGTAACGGTTTGGTAGAAATAAGTTGTGTGGTGTTTTTACCTAAAACTAGGTATAATTTTATTTTGTTTTTTATCGCCACAATCACTATAAATTCAATGATAATGCAAGCATTTCCAGGGCCAAACATTAAATGTTTATTTCATATATTCCAAGGGAAAATTTTTGAAACTGGTTCAAAGATATTTTATATAAATACATTATAGGAACAATGCACCTCCCAAAAAGTAAAAAAGAAACGTTTTTGTGATGTGAACAGGTTAAATGAATTTCAATGATATAAATTGATTTGATGTATAAATATTTTAGTTTTAGAACATAGTAATTGAGCAAAATTACAAAATTTACCTTATTATGTAAGGAAAGTTTGAAAAATCACACGAGTTTATCATTTTATGCCAATTCTTATCAGGGGCATGTAATGATATGGTAAAAATGAGTTTTATGATGTAGTAAGGCTAGTTTTAGTCAAAGAATATGGAGCTACTTACGATTTGATGTGACTTTGGAGTTTCTCACAACGATTGCAAGCTTGCCGGCTGTCGCGAGCTTACACCTGACACTCGACATACTGGTATCCCCTGTGGCGTACCAATTTTGTTATGTTTCCTATGATTTGCAAGACAGGGCACGAGAAATACGATCATACGATCACCTGATGATGATGAAGAGCACCAAAACACACATTCGCCAGGCGACTGCGAAACAAAAACACAACGCGCACACACCTCGCACTTCACTGCATCGACCCTCCTGGTGGCAATAATTCAAGGCCCGCGAGGCCGTCTCCTCTCCAGGCGGCTGGGTGTCCCCCCCTTTTGATTCGTGTGTCTGTTTTTTTGCGATCGTCCAGCGAGGTACTATGCGCGTGTTGGAGTCGTGACGCAATGTACTACTATGTTGACGACTAGTTGCTGCTGGCTTAGATTGGTTGTAAAATTCAACTGTGATCTTCCTGCTACTTGTTGTTACGACCCTGGTGTTCACTTGAACAGCTAGCCTATCGGGTGCCTCCTCTCGCTGATGGCGCGCACACACAGATCGGGGTCTGCCACACGCAACACCACGATCTCGTCGTGGAGAGAACAGAATTACACGCTCTGGGTTACGTTCGACGAGGGTGATGTATGCACGCTGGCGACGCAAACGATGTTGCCGCACACGAAGACTGCACCGCGACGAATTTAATATTGAGTGTTTACGAGAAATTTTGGCAATTTGCTAATTTTTGATCGATCATCAGTTGGCCATTATGCTGCAGTCCGAACGATGTTTACTTATTATCAAGCGCGACTTTGACAGCATGGAAAATACGATTTTTTTATTTGTAGCCAACCGGCGTTGACACTACACGTCGTGTGAAATCGACTTGTATTCGAGTTAGAATAAAAAGCCGCCAGATTCAAAACCGTCACTTTAATATTAAATAATACGTTAATTTAACTTTAACTAAGCATTAATTACGAAAATACATAGTCATAACACAATAATAGAAAATCATACTTTGGCGACCCACAGTAATTACCGATTTTACCGAATAAATTTCAAGAAATATTACTTATTAGTACAATACTGTATTATCATATGATCAACGTATGCGTCAGCATGTTTTTCTATTATGGGATAGTTACACTAGTACATGTTTTGATAGATACAGCCAAAAGTGACGACACGCGTTACTTTATTTAAAGTTGTGTTGTTACGCATGGTTAGACGAGTTTGAAATCAAAGAGATACCAAACATATTACACATTTTAAATTGTACATTATAAAAACAAGATGTCGCTACGTTAATCATTTCTAACAATAAGGAAAATTAATGAATTAAGAAGTATTAAGGAACTTCATAGGTTATGTTTAACACTAATAATAGTGCACAGCTATACCATACAGCTATACCATACAACTATACCATACAGCTATACCATAAAATCTCACTGAAATGTTTGGGAGTTGAAAATTGAGGTTAGCACAATAATCACTACATAAATTGCGGCCAAAAATCATCATAAAATAATTTAATCGCTGCTTGTTTTGCACTTACATACCGTATTTTCTAGTGTATGAAGAGCTGAGATATTGTTACGTGTTTTGGCAACTGTATTAAGGATACATCGACATGCTACAAATTTTAATATATTGGATTTGCTTGTTTCAGTTTGTTTTGTTAGGCGCCGTTTAGACTAAGAGCGTCGCGGGGCTTCACTTGCGATTGCAGGTTTTCTTCGGATGCACAAAACTCATATAGTGTGATAGTGGGGAATAGACGTTCACAGCAGCGCCACCTTCACTACAATGAGAACACGCATGCGTTGGATGCTGAATCGCGTGGGAGAATCGGTGCGGAAGATATATAAGTAGTGCAACAAGCAAGGACGGGATGGGAACGTAACAGGTTTTTTTCGGATGCTCGCAACTCAGGTGTGATACTGAGGTAGAGACGTTCGAAGAAGCGCCACCTGTACTACAATGTAAACACGCATGCGTCGGATGCTGAGACAGGTGGGAGAACCAGTTGGGAAGTTGGTTATAAAAGTTATAAGTTAGCATGCGCGGGCGGGTTAGTCGGGATGCAGGTTTTCTTCGGATGCTCACAACTCAGGTGTGATAGTGGACATTCACCGCAACGCCACCTGTGCTTTAATATGGATACTCACCAGTTATGTAAGGTATTGCGAAATAGGCATTCACAGCCACGCCAACTGTGCTTCCCTTCTTTCATTGTCACGCGTGCATGGTAAGATCAAAGCGCAGGTGGCGCTGGTATGAACATCCATTCTCTACTACCACACATGATCTGAGAATAGCGAAAAGACTGTGACCCATGCAACCCACTCGCGTTTGTTGCATTATTACTTATATACCTTTACAACCTGTTCTCTCACCTCTCTCAGCATCCGACGCATGCGTGATAGCATTGAAGTGGTGGCTGCTGTCAATGTCTGTTCTCGTATCTCTTATACCATTTCAATTGTTATGAACGGTTTATTAATATTACAGATTAAAGAACATCAATTTAAAAGCAAATTTTATTTTGGAGTAACAAGAGATTGAAACAATATACATAACAACTTTCTAATTAATAAAAAATAAACATCCAGTTTATCGCAAATTTGGTCTCAATAAAAAATAGACTTCTGCACTCGGTTGAGTGCATGCAGAATTATAAATATGTTGGTATCTAATCGTTTTAAATTGTGCCCAGAATGCGTGTAGATAATCGTAGAATGGCAAAATGATATGCGCCTTGTGTGAAAGTGAGATTGATAGCACAGCACTCGCATCTTTCAAACACAACCGAAAAATCGCTTATTGCTTCTCACTCTCCATAGATAGATTTGATATCATATTCGCGCTCATAAACATTATACATTCTGCACCCCTACAACATTTTACAATCATCGGTTGAATGGGTTTTCACCTCAATTTGAACACGACTAATTGGTATTTTATATTATTACAAATTGCAATCGCTTGTTGTAAATTCGGAAATATGTTGAGAAATACGGACACGATATAGAGACAATTATTGTCGTCCTTGTAATAAGCTACTGACCACCGTAGACGTAAATTTGCATTGTACAAACAAACGCATTGGTTTTGGGCAAAGTCTTCATCTCGATAGACGCTAGTTGTTTGATTATACAAAAATTGTAATGTAACCCTGTAGCGACAACATCTGATCATTGATAAGCCTCTTCGCGCATACAATTCGCAATATTAATCCATTTTCGTAATATTCAAGTACATACATACACACATCACCTCCATCCATCATATTCCAGTATTTTTTCGTATGCTAACAGTACAATAATGCTATATACACACTGACTATTCCGTAATTACCTACATATAGATCAGATCTATTCTTATCTTTGCTGACTAAACATTTGACTATTTCGCTAAACATAAAAATAATTTATAATCGAAATGGACTTAGAATTTATCACACCAAACATCAAATAAAATAGGCGGTAATTTAACCAATAATATCTTTTTCAAGTTATAATTTATAATGATCTGAAAAATGTGCTGTATTCAATGCAGTTTCGAAGAGAAGTGTCAAAATTTCAGAAAGTATCGATACTAAATTCTTCAATAAAATCGACCCAGACCCCAACTGTTAACATGTTTTCAAAGTATTTAAACAAAAATATTCATGGCAAGAGATGCTTCACGCATTCAGATAGTGGAACTAAGGTACTGCAAATTTAGATAAGTATCGATATACGATATTTTTTCAGAACATATTCAAATTGAATTAATCAATCTTTTAAAAAATATATAAGCGTTTCAAGATTTAGGCAATTGTTACATCGCCTACGTTTGATTAGCGGCCATTATTTAATCATTGAATGCATTTTGCCAAATCGTGAAAATATTTGCTCGCTTCTGATATAAGGCATCAATTTGGTTCAATTGTTTTGTTTTGTATGTTTCCAACGATGACATCCATCACAATTGCGCATCGCATTTGTCCACGAAATTATTGTTCCATATGTTATAGCGATATGTATGAATTATTAAGTACACGGTGCGACTCCCATGTTTTTGGCTCATTGGACACCGACGTTCATCACGTTCGCCATTCGCTTCACTGAAAATGATTCCACTCACTCTCTAATATCATTACAATAATGAATATCGATAATATCTTAGGTATATTCTTGCCGATCGCTTTTTTGTTTGTGGTTTTTTTCTGCAACGTTTATAAGTCGCCACGTTCGATAGCACGGTTCAGATCTTCGACGAGCCGCCCGAGTACGTCGCGGTACTCGCTGTTGGCGGCGAAGACGGCGTCTAAGAACGCCTCATTGGCGAAGAACTGGAAGACGCTATCGATGCGTGCGAGCGACTTGTCAGTGAGGTGTTTTGAGACGATAGCGGTGAGACAGGCCTGCGACTCCTGGAGTGCCGATAGCAGGTAGTTACGATCATAACTGAAGTCCACCTCGTAGAAGCTCACAATGCACATGCCTGCTATTCGAAATTTGTTCTTGAACTGCTCAGCGAGGCGCAGCTCGTCGTTGCTGAAGAGGCCGTTGCGTTGTATCACCGCCAATTTTATCACCACTTTAATTATATTCTTTACAATCTTCTCGGCTTCTTTTTTGTTGTTGGACTGAAAAACCGAGATAATTAAATTGTAATTAAGAAGTGCGAGGTAATGATACATATGTCATTATATACTTTATATCTCGTAATATTCTCGTTTCGCGCGGAAATAAAGACAAGAAAAATTGCATCGCCATTATCACCAAATCTGGAATTTCCGTATTTTGTTAGACTTCCCAAAAAGTACATATACGGAGATATTTTTAAGCATTTAGGAGAAATATAACTTGCAAAAATTCGGTTTTAAAATTTACATTTTTATTCATATTTCCTATAATCGAAGGATTATAAATCATACAGCAATTGATTCCGTATGAAATTTGCTACAAACTCCTGCAATACGTTTACGTTTAGTTACGTAGTGTTAATATTATAACTGTTAAATTTCTATTTCTATTTCTGTTAAAATTATTTCTTGAAATAGTTTTTGTTTAAGATTTTACTTTTATTTATATTTATCTTGGCCCTATGTTCTCAGATCATATATCAATCGACTCAGAATGAAATGTACTCATTGCAATAGTTTTTTTTTGTTTTCTTGTGCAGAAAACATGTAATATACCGATAAAGTTGAATCTAATAACATTAACATCGTCGGTATCCGAAAAATGACTTGTCCTAAAGATTTAATTTGTATCCATATTTCCATTATTCCACTTTATTTAGGGTGAAATTTATCACAACCTCCTGGAACAGTTTTTCGATTAACAATAAGCAATATTCAATATTGAAGCGTTTTATGAGTAGTGAAATTAGAGTCATTTTTCATATACACGAAAAATGTTGAGGTAATTAGTCTCACCTTTCAGGACATGTAATATCGCTTCTATGTAATGAATCGAAAAACAATTCTTAGAGAATGTGATAAATTTCTCCCTGGATCAAATGATGAATGATTTATACTTCTAGGAATAAGGAAAATATGAATAAAAATTTTGATTTCTAAACAATTAATCGAGAAATTATTGCGAAAGTTAGTTATAAATTTCATTATGGATTGAATGGTATATGATTTGTGTACATAGGACCAAGGTAAATATAAATAAAAGTGTAATCATTAACAAAAGTCATTCAAGTAATTTTTATGGCGGCGAAAATATCGGCGATATTGATATTATCAGTTATAATATCAATTCTAAGTAATCAATCGAAAAAGTGTTGCAGGAATTTGAAGCAAATTTCACACTGCATCGATTGGTGCATAATTTACAATCTTTGAATTGTGGGAAATATGGTTAAACATGTAAAGTTTGAACTACTTATTTTTGGAAAACACGATATTTTTGCATGTTATATTTTCCAATGACTACATTTAATGGAGAATGAGAGTTCTACGATGTGTAGATTAGAAAATATTTTGAAACAAAATTTGAAATTTACATTTTCCCGTTACACGGAGTATATTAAAAATCATTTATAAATTTAAATTTGGTAGATATAAACTTTAAAAACAAGTGAAATCTAAACTTAACCTTGAGACAGGACAAGAATTAAAAAAAGGAATGGTAACATGTTACCAAAAATGGATAACTTACGTATTGTTTAGCCAGCCGGTATAGATTGTCCAACAACGACGAGGTGTTGTCGTCGATGAACGCCTTGGCCACATTCTTGGTGGCCATGCGCGAAAGAATCTTCTTCTGAGCGCGCAGGCCAATGTCGCGCGCCTTGAACGCGTTCTCGCTCATAACTGCAAAAAGAGCCACACACTGAATGCAACAATCCAAGAATGCCCGAACAACACACGCGCGCTTTTTCGATTACGCACCGTCTTGAAACAATGTTTATCCATCCAATAATCGGCAGCAAACAATTGCAAAGAAAACACGCACGGTTATCTGACCTGTGGTCGAATCGATAATCATTGTTTCCTTGCCATTTTTCTGATATGCCACACCATTGTTTCGCCACGATTGCAAATTGCACCAACCTACTAGAGTGCTCAACAAAAGACCACCTACTTATAGAAGCGTATTCCACGGCACAAATTACTCAGGTGAGCGATAACTGCAGCGAATCGCAGCAAAAAAGCAGCTCGGAAAACGTATTTATAAATTGTTGAAACACGATAAGATAAACGCAAAATGACTGTCTTATCATTGCTTGAGGCGTTAGTAATACATTTTATGGGAAACGTGTGTATAAATCAAACAACTACGACCGCTTCGTGAAAACCAAAATTAAATAAATAAACATACCTGGGTCCAACATTCCAACGAGTTTCTTTTTTGGGGGAGGAGTAACAAAAACTGATAAAAACTCAAATCAAAGCAAGGAAAGCTATTTTACAACTTGCTGGGTCCGGTGTGCAATTGGTGCAAATTGGCTTCTTTTCTTGCAAAATAAAACAAAAAAGAAATCAAGCAAAACGTTTAAAAATTATTGTCAATATAAAATCAATTCTAATCAGTTGTAATAAAATGAAAACAATTATAATCGAGTTTCGATTTAACGAATCAATGAATACTTACAAAGGCATGAGTTGCATTCGTTTACGATGCACTGATAAATCACCCAACTTTCCAATTCAACGATGGTGCTCATTGTTTCCTATTTGTTCGAACAAACGACTCCAGATTTAAAAGTAACGATTTCTTCAACGTCGTCTAGTTGATGTGAAGTTTATATTCAACTGTACTATGCAACGGTTCTGAAACAATGATGGGAAGTTGTTGTAAAATGTTACAATAAACATTACTGCCTACTAAACTGAACAATCTTCGAGGTTCCACAACTTTGTTAGAGAATAAAAAATAAATTCCTTGAATAACTGTGTCTTACTACCTTTTTTTATAGAAATGACATATTTATACATTCCAGACCCAATTTTATGTTGATAAAAGTTGTTTTGTATTTTAAATCGTGTTGAGAACGTTGTGAAACATCGAAAAAATGACAAAGTGTCGTAAAATTATATTAAAGTCTTTGATATAATTTTATTTTTAGATGGAATGCAGTAAATTAAGTATGCTGAGAACTTTTTTTCTTAATATTGAAATATTTGCACACCCCTGACCTGGTGTAACGTCAACAACAGAGACTTGGCGGCTAGAAATTCCCCTTGGGATTCACATGCTTTAATATCCCGTAACCGTTGCGCGTACGCTAAGACGGGGAGGAAGAAAAATGAGGAACACTCAAGAATTGGGTCAAGTAAAGCACGGCGAGAACAAATGGCGACACGATGTTGTCTCAATGGGGTAAAAAGAGTAAATGAAAACGGACCACATGTGTGAAACATGCTCCTGCTGGCGGCTTTATTGCGTCAAAGGTACATTATTTATCAATGGTTGAGATTGACGTCAACCACAACCGTCACAATCTGTTCGTTCTTTGATGAAATATTAATTTAATTCATATTCGATGTGGATTTACTGGTTGTTAAAACTCTCAATCAAACAGGTGAATACGAATTTTAATTATTTATAGAAGATTTCATTTAAATTTACATTTTATTGCAATGTATCTCGTAATTTTTTGAAGAATATATTTTAAAGAGCGTTGGAATATTTTTCAGTCATAGACATTAATATATTTACTATTTTCATTTTCCAAAGTTTATTTCGGTTTTGTTATTGTTATTTAAAATTAAGTATAAGCTAATTATCCTGTACATTGAAAAATAATAGCGTTGATATCATCTCATATATTCGCGTTTCCAAAAATGTGTGTGTGTAGGGGGGGTACCCGTAACCTAGCACAGGGCCGCGACAAGACAACCAACTTTTTACATAATATTATAATGGTTAGTTACTAGGAATAGTGCTGAAGAGTATATTTGTTAAGGTAATATCCCAAAGGATTCTCACGCCTATATCCGGTAAAGTTCCAAAGTGGGGTCGCCCTTATTTTTTTTACCTTTCATCTACCTGTAAGAAATGATAAGAACTTGTATTTATAAGTTTAGGAATGTGTTTTGTATTGAAATTTTTAAAGAAAAGCAGGAAATGTTCAGATAAACAATACGCATTTCACACCCCATTGTTGATGTTATCTAAATTCTTACCAGCTCATACCATTGCAACCGATTAGAAACACGCCTACCTTTATTCAAGAACAGGAATCCGCCCTTTCCTAGCTGTTACACTATCCCGTTATATACATTTCCTTCTTTCTTGGAATACCTCGGTTCCCATAGGTAACGTAACATACACTTCCCGATCAACTCCATTCATTATCTGGGCTATTTAGAAGTCTCCAATCTAAATCGCAACATTTACAGTTCTCCCTTGTAAACTCACTCACACACTCTCCCTTCAGCCACTGTTAGTAAGAGGCTCATTCATACTTACCGGACTTAGTTCAAACTTTCTACCAGGGATGAGATTCGTGGCTATAGACCAAAGGATTGAATTGTCTACTCTCTGAAAACTATATATTTCTCGCTATGCGATTTATGTATTCAACTCCAGAATAAATGCTATTTGCGTTTGTAACTTTTATGAAAAAAAATTAAGTAAATATGTTATCAAGTAAATATTTTCTAGTCACTTTATAACATTAACAGCAACCATTTTCCCTAAAATCCCATACATGTTTACAATTTAATCAACTTAATGCTAATTTACTTTTGATGAATTTCACCTAAACGCAACATAAACGAACACGTATATAAAAACAGGAAATGACATTGCGACCGTACTAGACCCACCGTCGCCGTCATCGCCGCCGCCATCAGGGACGGTAGCATACACAAATCGATATACCTGCCACTTTACCGCCTCCACCGTCACCCTGACTCCGGTAACGATAACAACCACCCGTGAGACCGTCGTAAACATTATTATGACTACCGAAAAACGTGACGCTTCCTCCCGGAAAAAAGAACCCCCGGTACGCACCCGAAACTTATCATCTCGCCAACGCACGCTCGCAACAGGAAAATGTACTCGAAGATAAACCGCGAAAGTTCGTAAAAACGTCCTCATCATTTTCGTTAATATCGTCTTGTGTGTTTACCCCAGTTTTATCCAGCAGATTGTAAAACTTCGAAGTAGGTGAAGTGGGCGTATTCTCGCCAGGATTCAGTTTGCGGATGAAAAACAAAAATGTCGTGATGCACTTGGCCTAAATAGCTATGCTCCAATTTTGCTTTCCGTATTACGTTTCCGCACTTGGCATTCTGTTGTGGATGATACACATTGTTCGCAACGCCCGAGCGTAATTGCATCAGTTGAGCGTAAACCACATAAAATTTTTAACGAATGCAACAGCGAAATGTGATAGAATGTTGGCTTTTGCTTGCTGTGATTTCGCTTATTACAATTTGGTTTTTAATTACTTTTCCTTTGTTTATTCTTATTCAATCGTAGCGAATCAGTGGATTGGAAAGGTTCTCAATCAGGTTGGCGTTTATCAATATGAACAATTAATCGAATAAGTCAAATAAATCCGATTCGTTCAGTAATTGAAGGTTTTTGAATAGTAAAAAGTATTTACAGTAAGCTAATATATCTATTAAAACTAGGATTAGATTAAATATATTTTTATTGTTTAATCGTTATTTTCATAATTAAAATTAGACATGAGCAATTCCTATGATTGATTTTAAGACTAATTGTGAGGCAATAGGCGTATGGTATAAGTATTCAAATACATATGCTTTTGAAGATTAGGAGTTACTATTTTTGAGAGATCATTTGCTGTCTATATTTAAATTTCGCAATAAATCAAAATTTGGAATATCATAGTGCCGGAAGACAAAGATAATTGTCTTCCGGCACTATGATCCGTCAGTAATTCAAGCTGGTAACTCGTGATAGAAAAACATATAGTAGAAGTAGAGAATGAGTCCTTTGATATTCATAAACAATTTCATTGAATCTTCCACCACTTGATTTATCAAATATCATAGCACATCCTGATACAAATATATGTGCCACCTCTTAATTAGTGCATGATATGACGACCCCTTAATATTCAATAATAATATCACATATTTTAATGTCTATCGACCTTTGTGGGTCTTTCCGTCATTGATGTTTTCTTATTTTTATTTGTATTGTATTTATTTTTACAAGTATGTTTTTTCTGTGTTTATACAATTGTTTGTTGGTTGAGGTGAGTTGTTAATGTATTTATTAATATTAAATATTCATAGAATCATTTAGTTTAAACTCCAACAAAGCAACTTAGTTATAAATTAGCTATGAAAATTGTTACAAAATATCCATCGAAAATACATATAACATCGACTCATTAATTTTTACTGCTGTTTTCCAGATAAAAGTTCAAACGTTAACATTGTTTACATTAACAATATGTAAACTTCGTATAATTTCTCCGTACGCGAGTTAACAGAAAATAACCTTTACTTTGTCACCGTATACTTGGAAAGTTTGATGTTGAACTGCCACTAACAAGCTGTCCGTGGTGTCGTCTTTCCAAGGACTCATTATCCCTCACTGAACACAAAGTTTCACGAACACGGCTCCCTGAAATCACAGAGCAAACGAAGCAAACGCCTCAATAACATCCCCATGATGGCCTTGTAACTCTAAAGCTGACTCAGGTCAAATTAGTGTTACCTATTTCTACATTCGTCAATAACCGTATTAAAAATTCACTACATGCAAGTCGATCAAGTTTATATGACCTTAACGAGTACAGAGGGACAAACGAGTCAATATTATCATAGGAGTACAACTGTGGGAGGTGATTACGCAATCGACATCACGCCGATTTAAATGGACATAAATTATTTAATAACGTGAAAACAGTGTTGGGTTCCATTGCACAAGGTTATATTTTTTCAAAAGTTCATTTTTTGTTGTGTTTTCGATGAGAATCGGTGTTTCATTGCTGATTTTCGCAGAAAAATAGTTTTTCCTAGAAAATTTGCGAGCTACGTAGATTGCCATCGGTTATCAAAGCAGTTAATCGTCGACCTGAAGACCGGCGATAATTCAATCAAGAATCGAGCCGAGGAAATGTGCGTCCTTGATAGGTACGCAAGGTCGAAAGTGCAGGCACGCGATACCGTTACGAGTCACCGACACGAATATTACAAATTACAATAATCCGAAGCATTCACAGTTGAATGCGTTTTTTTCATTGGATGTATTTTGAAATATAATACAAAAAATAAACAAAGTGGACAGTGCCACACCTAATTAACTTTTCCTATGAATTTTCTCCAAGTTGATTAAAACTTTAAATTGTCAGCAGCTGGTAATTGCCGCTTTGGGGTGTGTTTGCAGGCGGTCGATTTGCAACTGCGTCTTCATTAGGAATTCACCAGGAAAGTCCGCTTAATTCAAATTTATTGCGGGTCAAGGACCAATGGCGCTGGGCCTTGAGTCTGGCCGGGAATGTGGACGATACATGCCGGCTTATTACTCCCGTAATTACTTTGACTGGAAAAGTCGTTAGCTAAGTTAGCTACCAAGAACCAGATTTATCGATTCAAGCTCATAGATTAGTAAGACGCTCCTCAATAACGTACTATAATACCAGAAAGCGCTAAGCTTATTGAAATATGAACACCTTTGGGGTATAAAATTTGAATTTATGATCAATAATAAAATAGATTGCTTTCATAGTAGCATTATAATAGAAACTTTCATATTTTACAATCTATGCCTCTTACAAAGAGTCAAAGAAAAGCCCTATTCATTTATGTTTATAAGCAGAATATTTTGAGAGATATTGCTTCAATAAATGTAGGTATAACTCATAAAAGTCAATGTAATTTGATACCTGATATTCCTATTCCTGATATTCCTTGATAATTTCAAATCATATTGTTGGAAGTAGATGTGTCAAAATTTCAGAAAGCACCGTTACGGTTTGCTATCGAAACTTAAAAGGATTTATTAAAGGTTGCGAATGTAAGTATGGTGCTGTCTAGACATGTCAGGTGAAGACGAAATATCAAGAAAGAATAAGAGCCCTGCCCTTCTTATTCTAGTGGTCGGAAAACTGCGGTTTTATGGCTGTGAAGGTTTTCGTTCTTTACTTTTAAAGTCCGGTGATTTGATACCTGATATTCCTAGAAATTCCTCGATAACTTCAAATATTATTGTTAGAACTAGAGGTGCCAACATTTCGGAAAGTTTAGGTATCGAAATTTAAAAGTATCGATATCAAAATTATAGACAGTATGGTGCCATTTAGACATGTCAGATAAGAAATATCAATATTTATTTTTATCGATATTTCTTGTTTTCAATATATCGAAATCCAAATAAGTATATATCAATATTTATTGATTTAGGAATTAGTATCTATTGTAATAATAGATCTGAATCTGAATTATTGAAAAGTATCGATAGCGATATTTTTGAATATTAATATGTTCACATTTCAGATCCTAGACGGTTATTAATGTTTTTTTTTTCTGAACATTTATTTTAGCTGGATATCTTTGTTAGAGTTACCAGTAAATATATAAAATTGAATTTAAAGAATTATGATGTCCATCACCATGAAAAGTGATATGAAAATAAATTAATACGAATGATTGAAGAATGTAATCCTAGCCTGATCAAAACGTAATCCTAGACTAGTTTAAGCAGAAAATCATCTGCCCAAGTAGGTCTGTTACAGTTATTACATGAATAAGAGTAGCTTATTGGAGATACGTTTGAACTATAATCGTAACATTGAAATGATGGCGAGCAGCATAAATGCCATGCTTTTCACATATAAAACAGTGAACCTCCGGTTCTTTGGATGTGAAGCTATGGGGCTCTTTAGACAGGAACCTCCCCAGTCTAAATAGATTGATTAGAAAAAAAATGTATTTGGTCCGCAGACCTGGCCATCGACCTAACTGGTCCTTCACCCTGGATACACGTTTATTTATTTTTGTATACATGGTAATGTGATTTTTGTGTTGTATTGAGTTGTGATTCCTTGTTGAATGCCTCGTGGCGTGGGTTTTGCTTGTTGTGATTGTAGTGGGATGCGCATACTACGATTGTTGTGTTTTTTGGTGTGTGTGATTTTGTCGTGTGAATTTGATTATGTGGATTTTGTGTGAATTAATTAAAAAATTAATTCACACATGTGGGAGCCCACCTCGGGGACTCGAACCCGTCCAACTGCGTGGAAGGCCGAAGCACTACCAACTGTGCTGCCCAGGTGGGCGATTGATTAGATTTTTACAGAAATTTTGTAAATTGAAATTTTCGGATCTTTGAATCTTCCGAGCAAAACAAATATCCTTTGTTTGAATTATCTTTTGGCCCATGCTAAGGTGCCACCTTTGAAATGAGAAACAGCAAACTGTTGTAAAACATGTTAAACAAATAAAAACAAGGCAATTTTTTGACCGTAACTTTGCTTCTTAAAATCCTATAATTTATTTGTTTCGAAACACATTTAAACTTTTAAAACTCTTCAAAACAGCAATACATTTTCAATAATCCCAGTTTTCCCATTGTTAGTATATCCTTGTTTATTTAATCAAAAATGAAGAAAATACAGTTGGGGGAGTTACAGTTAGCTTCGATCTGACCACAGGATTACATTCTTACACTGATTCTTACCTTGAATAGATACCATTATTTAAGATATGAATTATAATTGTACAAGTTATGGTAATATTTAAAAAATGGTTCTTCCCTCATAAAAAATTGCCTAGCACTGGTATAGTATAATAAATCTTGATTTATTTCAATTTAAAATATATAAAGGCAATCTTTGTACTAAACATTTAACACATACAGGATACGTCAAAGTACGTCATAAAATATATTCAAAACTACAATAACAAAGCTTTAAAAAACTTTGCAACTATTCCTAACTTAAATAATTTTAACTAATTATCTTTGCCATCTAACACTGAATAAAATACTTGCTCTAGGTGAGGCTCGAACTCACAACCCCGGCATTGCTCACAACATACTGTCTTATAAGTACCGTGCGCTAACCAATTGCGCCACTAGAGCGACGCTTGCCTGAAAATAATAACAATAGACTTAAATTCATGAATAGTTCGCTCATATTGCCAGTGATTGTCTACTGTAAACTGCAAAGTTCAAAGTTTCGCGCTTGACGTCGTAATTGCACGCATCGAAAGTTTCCAAACGCAAATGTTATCAATTGGTAATCACTTTCGTTATCGTTAACATTTCCTTTAAACACTTCCGTTAAGCCTGGTTTACACAACTGTGCTTCAATTGTGCTTCAACGAAAAGTTGAAAGATTTTCATACGTTTTCTAAACCAAATTATGGATATGAAAGTATCGAACAAAGTACAAATGGTCTTGCATTTTTCAAGCGACAAGCGGTTAGTATTTATCCAAAGTGGTCCGGTGAATAATTTAGCAAAGCGACAATACTACACTCGTGGAACGAACGTGAACGAATTTTCCTCATGAATATTTCATAGATGATCTTTTTAATTCTGTTGCAGTTTTGTGTTTGATTTTTAAAGTGGTTTACATCTTATTGTCTGATGGCGGATGAAAAGTTCAAAGGAAACTTGATGAAAGATTTATGAATGCAATTTCTTTGGCACTTAGTTTATTTTAAGCTTTTTAAAGTGAAAATGAAAAAATAATCATTATGAATGATATTAAAGTACCTAGGCATCCTGAATTCATACCATCATTGCCATTGGATTGCAATTGTACATCGCTACATTGTTAGAAACGTTAAACAAAGTAATAAAAATAGGCAACTTCTAAACGTAGCGTTGCCTCTTTAAATCCTTTAATTTATGTGTTTCGAAGCACAATTAAACTGGCCAAAACAGAAATACATTGTCAATAATCCCACTTATCTTATTATACTCACAATATCGTTGCTTATTTAATAAAAAAATGAGGAAACGATACCCCGAGACTTTTCTTATATCGATATCCTTTGAACACATATCATTATTTGAAATATGAGGCTTGGCCTTGCTCAATTGTACACCGCTCTATATCCGCGTCCTGCAATCTCTGCAATATCACTTTGAACCTGGTCGGTGTTAATTTCACTGGGTCAATACTTTCGGTTCAAAAATTAGTACTTTCCAATGTAATTTCCCATTTAAAAGGTTGTGCTAGCCCTATTATTTTGTTGTGCTAAGATTTCAGAGGTAGGAAAAAGGTACCATTCCATGTACAATATACTATCGTAGACCAATGCAATATACTATAATGTATTTGTTTTGAAACACAATTTAAACTGTTTAAACCGTCAAAACCAGCTATACATTTTTGTTAATCCCAGTTTTCTTATTGTAGTAACCGTTGTTTATTTAACCAAAATGAAAAAAGAAAGCCCGAGACGTTCCACTTGGCTTCGTTCTTACCACCGGAATCTATCCTTACGCCGATATCCTTCCGCTCCTCATAATACCGACCAGCTGCCTTTTAAACATGTTCTTTGTGCGTTTTGTAAGCACATTGTAGTAGCACCCGACGACGTCTGTCTGCGTCCAGGTGCACACTTATCCACCCCGGGGGCACTAACGTCTTCGACAACATGTTTAACGGTCGTGTGCCCCATAGAATATCATAAAACTGCACAGTTGCAGTCTTCGCACCCCGGTTAATTTACTTTCCTAGACGAAGGTAGACGAAAATTTGAAGAACCAAGAAAACTCAACGCAACTTAACCCTCTTCTCATCTGTTTTATAATTACAAAAACATGCTTCGAAGGGAAATGTATGACATGTAAAATTTCGGGCGTTTCCTTCCCGTTAGCAGAGAGAGGAAGTCATTAGTATGCGAAACGTTACAGAATTTTCGTTTTGAATATTTAAAAAGTTGGCTTAATTCAACGCCCAATGATTAGCCACCTCGGGCGATGAGTGGAATATCGATGAGACACCTGATGATTGTAATAATAATTTGCAACGGGTAACATTCCAAAAAATGACAGGTAAATGACCGCATCTAATAAGCTAGCATACCATTCCTTAATTCTTCTATTAGTCATAATTTTTACCATTAGATGTATCTCACCATAATTATAACAACAATAAATGTTTACTATGTTGTTTTGAACTATTTTTGACGCGTCTGCGATTTATTTGTAAAAAACGCAATACTATTACGTTGTTATAAAAGTGATATGTCATTTGATTACTCATTTAATAGTTATCATGACTAAGTATTAAATTTCGTGATGTATGCCTGAAAATAATATATTCCTTCTGTGTAAGCTTCTAATATCATTTTTAATAAAATATGGTGGGAGGAAACAAGGGTGAGCGTTCTCCAAAATCGTCAAAAGTGCGTCTAAATCCTTTGGAGAATGCTCGTAGAAGCTACCAATGAAACGCATTAACGCACATACTTTTGTTTTAGTCGTCACGGCCTCTTTTTATTAAGATTTATATATAAAGATGACTTTGCAACAAACCTTTTTACCATTTTCTACTCCTGTTATATAACGAACACATTTCAGTATCGTTCTAATTACGAAATTATTGTTTTCACACATAATAATCCTAATATACTGTCCTTTCCTCACTCATATGATTTGTGCCTTCGTCTTGGGGTCGTGCTTCAATTTATCATATTCGTGAGGACAATTTCATGCTCGTTGCTAAATATAGTACTCTCGGTTCCCTAGAACTGTTGATAAAAATAATAGTATGTTTATTTAACATTTCTTTGAGGTTATGTTTCATATATGTCCAAATATGAAATTTATAACCTATTCTAAATACATTAACCTCAGTTTTTGGCACAAAAACTACGCTTTAAAATAACAAAAACCAAATAAATATGCTTTTATGGTGATGGCCAATAATTAAGTGATTAATAATAAATTGAATATCACGTTTAAAGAAATGAATTGTAATAAATTTGTAATAAACCTCAAAATAGTATATTTCCTTTAGGAAGCCGTTACTAAAAATATTAGTAAAACTTTCTTTAACGTTTGCTTCCAGTTATTTTCATTTTAAATACAATTATATGATCTATAACCTATTAAAAACAACTTTTAAATTTATAAATTCACATTCTTGCATTTATTTCATCTATAAAATAATGTAAACCAAATAAATTTATGTTTAATGTTTAATATATGTATCACTTTATGCTACTAATATGTGATTTTCCAATTATTGTATAGATGTCAGGTATAAAATTTTGTAAACTTAATAAATTTAAGATTATAAAATGTTTAAGGTTCTAATTCATTAACGTATAATTGTATTTATATGGTATTTATAACCAATAATAACTTATAAGAATTGATTATAACCTATAACTGATTATAACCTATTATAATTAAGTTAAAACCTATTAAATTTCACCTTTAAAAAATTTAAAGCAATAAACTCTAGAAAACAGGATGAATTATGCATAAACGCACAAGTAAAAGTAACAACTGTCCATTCACAAGTGTAATTAACATTTTATGGAATCAAACATGCATGTATTCACGATAATCAATGGTAGCAGACTTACCTATTACATCTTCAGCAAATCCGATCGTAGACTTGAAGAGCGTGGATTATTATTTAAAACGATGATAGCCAGTTCGTTTTACGGTCAGCGTCACGTATTTTTATAGAAATTGATTAAATTGCTGTGTATTGTTTAAACTAATGATGATATCATTGAGTTGGTCGCGCGTTGAATCACTTCGCTTCTGTTTTGGGCCGAGTCACGGATGATTCGCTTGTTTTCGCTGTGAAAATATCTTGGCAAAGCACGAAGGCAGGGGACGGTGCTTAGAGTGCGCTTCAGCTCGCCGATCGAAACGTGCGTGCCGCGCCTCGACGCTGCTGCAACTGTTGAATTCACAGGCGATTCTCTTCGGCCACGAATCGACGACGACGCCACTCCGCTCCCAATTTTTGCGCCAGACCGCCCAATGTGCGCACGACAATGCTCCCTCCTCAGCGATAGTAGAAGATAGAAACGTCGCAGGAAAACAACGCAGGGGAGGAATAGAAATAACAACAAAGCAATAGTGGTTTACAAACTGTCCAAATGTAGAATTTTAGGGAGCTTTTTGGTTATTTACTTCTTTCTTATGTGAATTACGGTTTAAAAATCGTTTTACATTTTTAGATGTTATTGTTATAGCCAGGTAATGCAATAATTTAAATATTTATTGATTATATAAAAAAATATATCTTAGTTTGAAGAATTAATAATAGATGGCACTACGGGTATTAAAAATAGAAATATATACCAGAGAAAAGTTTTATATTGGTAAAAAATGGAATATAATTATAATAATGTTATATATTTATATTTTCTTAAAAATACTGTATGTTTTGTTTAAACGTTTTATACAACATTTTCTATGAGGTATATTCATAACCTTAAAACGAATTCATTGAAATTAACCGCAAAATCTCACACGTAAACATTCGTAACATTCACACACGTTAATATTCCTTCACATCGTTTAAGGTAAAGTGAAAATAAGGGATTTTGTGATTTATAATGAATTCAATTTAGGTTTTAAAGAAGTATATAAAAATAAAGGGCAAAAACTAAGAGGAATGAGGAATTGAACCTAAAATGTTCAAAATAATATACTTCTTCTATAAAATCATGATAAATATTTTTTTGTTTCCATCTTTCTTGTCTAAAGAAAACTTTTGCTTTTATTGCTAGTGCTTGAAAATGCAACAATTCACATATTGGTTGCTTATTTAAATAAATATAGTTTAGTTTGCTATTTTCCTGATAGAGGGCGCCACTGGTATCAAAGTTAGAAATATAGAAAAATATTGAGGTAAGGCTATAAAATGGTTGGTAAAAACTATCTTATTTCATAATTATGAATAAGTATTAAGTTTCATTATGTTTATCTTATAATAATATGTCAAAATACATAACCTAAAAGTAGATATCAAAATAAAATTTCTACTCTTCGCCATTTGTAAAATATGTGTTTTTTGAACATTTCTTTAAGGTTGTGTTTCATATTAATATAATTAACCTCAAACGTGGACATAGAAAGTAAATCAACTTATATTTAAGGTTATGGTTATTAAATCTATAGTATTTGCAGTAACCTGTATAATTTCACTTTTAAATAATTAAATTTGAAAAATAAGAAAGAGCGTAGTAGCCCGGTTGGTAAGATTGCTGCTTACAACGCAAGGGGTTCCTGGTTCAAATCCTGGTCGTGACAATAACACCTCTACTCGCTCCGGCAACCACATTAACACCTGTAGTTGTCGTTATCTTCTTCATCTTGGGCGAGGCTAGCCTAATCTACCCAAAGGGAATTAATATGCTCTGAGTTACCCGAAGCAATTCTGGAAGAATGACAGGCGACAGACCTACGCTGGGTCAGCGATAAGGCGGGTGAGCGAAGAAGAGAGAAATAAAACTTTGACGTCAATAGTATATGTAAAAATGATACAAATTTTATAGAATAAAATTAAATTTTATTTCAAATTAGCGAATATACAGTTTTAAATGCAGTGATCGGAAGCAATTTCTTGAAATATTTATTAATATCTCAAAATATGTTTGGATCAAAGAAAATATGCTAAAATTATCTATCAAAACACCATTTATAAATAAACAAATACTTATTCATCTCACAATCAATAATCAATACTTGCATACATTCACTTTGATCCGTTGTCATCGAGTTTTCAAACTGAACTCTTGCATTTGCATATTTGGTGGCAAATCTATGTTAAAATTTGATACATGACCATACAAGACATACATGACAAGCATGATAACGCTTACATACATCGTTAACATGTTCGAAAGTAGAATCACTGGAAGTTACGTAGGCGTAATTGAAATGTTATTTCGATTTATTCTCGCACTTTGTTCCCTTCGTCGTTCTTCCACTTTACGTTCTAATTCCTCTTTCATTTTCAGAAGTTCTCGTGTGCGTTGATAAATTGGATCCTATATCAGATCAAAGTATATTGTATTGTTAGTGATTTATATTTTTTAATAATAAAGAAGATTACCTGTGTCCTCATACTTGGATTCCATCGACAATAATAAGCTTTCCATAATTGCACGTGTCGAATGCTTGCAATGGGCAGTAAAACTTGGGTTTGATGAATGTTGGCCCAATATAATGGATTTCGGTAGTAATCAAGTCTTGAATTTGTAAATGACCATAATGATTTCGTCTGTTCTTTTAATTCTGCAAAGATGAAATGTATTTAAAACAATATAAGTACTAAAAAGTGATTATCCGGCTAGACAACAGTATGACCGCAACTGCGGTCATAGTTGACCCGTGGGACAATATGATATCATCAATAAAAAACTTACTTTCATTAACTCGTTCTCGTTCACTATTACACAAGAATGTCCCAAACCGATTCCAATAAAGCTGATCCAAAATCGTAATTAAAAAGTTTTCGTTAAACTCAAAAGCATTAGGAAATTGCTGTGTTATCTGCCAGACGCAGTCAACAAACTGCAAAAATACCGGCGATCGATCGGCATCCGAATGATGGCTATCTCCCTGCCCGGTACGCTGCTGGAATTTATGCCCAAATGACAACCACTCTTTCTCGATGAGCACCTCGAAACCCTTAATCGTTCTGTAGTATGGATCCAGCATGAGCATTGACAACGCAGTCAGCTGAGCGGTGCGATCCCAGCCATCTGAGCAGTGAACCAGCACCGACGTCTTATGATTCTCCACCTTGTCCACAATACGCACGGCGCCGGCGAGTATACACCGAATATGTTTGATCCAATTCGTCGACTCAATCCCCGACCACCAGCGCGTTTCTTCAATATTCGGAAAGCAGAGGTCTTTTAGTTTGCGTAGCGACTCACGCATCACGTGAATATTGGGAATGTCGAGGAAGACAATCTCCGCGTTTTGATAAGCGTCTTCCGACTCGTAACCACCGCCTTTTGCCTTATTAGCGATGGCGTTCGCACTCGGTCGTGCATCCATGATGAACATCTTATGACTCTGTGCGTTTGCGTCCATGATGCACTGCACGTATCGTTCGTCCTCGCGACATCGCTTACCACTAACGCCGACCAACGGTTGCGAGCAGCGTGTTATGGTCGCCTGGGAGCCTTGGTGGATCCAGCTTAGTACGGGAATTCTTCCACGGCTGCGAAAACCTGCAACTGCACGCAGATCCTCGTCAGTTGCCTGGGATGGCACAGCCCATACGGTTGGATAACTGTCGCAAATCTCGTAGTTTTCGTTGATTTTTGAGATTTTCCACATGTCATTGTTAATTCCCTTTAGAAATTTCAACACATGTTAGAACATTAATATACAAACGAAAGTTTTTAATATATAATACACAAAAATAATTTTAAAAAGTAGAATATGAATCTCTAAGAAAGCACATACCATTCTTTTTAATTCAGCAATGGGCTCGTAAACAGTCCAACCATTCTCAGGAAATGTTTCGGTATACTCAAACGCAAACAACTTCATCTTGTGGGACAGAGGAAACGCATACTGCTGTAACTTTTCAAATACATCCCGTCTGGAATGATTCTCCTGTTTATGTGCGAACCGCAAATTTCGCATATCTTTGCAAAACAACTCAATACCATAAGCGTTTTCTCCCTTCGACGACGCACCACCAACCTTCTCAATCCGTGACACCACGCCCAAGGGTACATCAATAAAAATTGCCATATCCTTGTCCAGGGATTTAAAAATCAACTTATAATTCGTTATGATGAGCGTACCCCGAGCTGGGCCATTGTAAGGGCACAAATAAGTCACGTCTTTTGCCTGTCCAAAGCGTGTCTCACCCGGCAACAGATTAATCTCGTCGCGATTTGAAAGAGTTGCGTCTGCATTCGAGCTAATCTGAAATTGTCATCGTTTTCAATTGCTTTAATTGAACTGATGGGTGTGTGAATGTACCTTGTGTCTCTCCAGGGTGGATACGACATTCTCGGTGGATGTGGAGCTGGAAGAACAGTAGGATTTACTCGGCGATGTGTTCTCCCAGCTGGCCTGCAAACAGTAAATTGTTGGTCGTCCAACGTAATCGAACGAGATTGCTACTTACGTTGTCGAGTTTGGTGGTGCTAATTGTGGCCGATTTGCCTTCAGGCGAGGAAAATGAATCCAGCGAGCGATTCTTGTGATAGTTTTTGTTCTCCAGATTAAGCAGCTCAATACTGCCGCGTTTATCCATGGTTTCAACGTTTGCAAACTCTTGATTGTTTGGTTTAATTAACAAACAACTTCGGAGAAATGTTAATGCGGACAAGTTTTGACAGATAACCTCAAAATTTTATCTTTTGTGAAAATATCACTTGAAGATTACAATTAATAATTCTCTTGGTGTTATTTGGGTCGCATTAAAGCTATCACTACTAATTTTTGAATTTAACAGGTTTTGAAAATGGTCTGATTACAAAATGTCAAAAAGGATTTTTTTTGAAAACTTCGTAAAGCGACAAAAGCTGAAAAGTTAATAAATTGGCAAATCAGGCTTAAATTACATGGAATTTTTACTAATTTGATAATATATTTATTTATACATTGATTTTGCATATGAATTCGTTTTCTTGTAAATGAATAAGTGTGGATAGTTGGCGCTATCTGGTGAGAAAATAATGAACTACTGAACTTCAAGCGATCAGGGAGCGACACCGCTGATTTGAATGAAATTTGGTAGATATGTAGAAAAGGCCTAAAAACAATGCCAGTTAATGCGAGCCGACGCAATATCCAGGCATTGTCCTTAAAATGAAATTTGAAATAGAGTATTATATTTCCGCCTTAATAGTTATCGAAAGTGCGTAAACCGAACTGGCCGTCGGTGTATCGTTTTCACTTTCTAAGGGGATGATTCATCGCTTTGGGTAATGCCCCCTTTATAATTCAGACAGAAAATATAGCTATAAAACGTGCCCAGCAGTGCCTCAAAATACGCAACAAGTGTAAATGCATTTATATCATGACAGACAATCAGTGGATATCTGCGCACCAGGGCACCTTCCCTAGTCCTGAGCCAATCAGTGGAGTATCAATGACCACAGTGAAAGAAATATTTAAAATTTAAATCGACTTTCTCACAACTTGACCCTTCATTTGTCAAATAAAAGTTACCTATTTATTTCATAGGAAGTTGGTTGTTTAATTTTAAGGTTAAAAGAAACATTTTGAAGTGAATTTAGATACATAGTTTCAGGTTAAGTTATTTTAAGTTACTTTTCTCATCAGACTATCAATAAGTTATGTTATTTTAAGATTTAGTAAATTGTATCACATTCGGTTAGTCGATATTAAGGTAGTTAATTTGTATATCATTAAGTTAAGTCAAAGTTACTAATAAAGTATTTTGTTAGGTTATTTTACATTCCAATCGATAATTTTATTTTAATATAACTTTAAAATATATAGGATTAAGCTAGTTTATATAAAATAACATTTATTTCAAATAATTTTACATGTTGAGAATTACATAAATATTAACAAGTTACAAAGTCTATTGCGGAGGATAACACATTTTTCGGAAGCATTTATCCTCACAACATTTCCAGTTATCTGGGCAGAAGTCATCATTATAGCAGTGCCTATGAGCACCTCCAATTGGCCGGCAAATTTTGAAGTCTGGACAATTTCCTGGTTCTACGAATAAAAAAATACATATTATTATTTGCATGTTTATTAAAATTATGAACCGACTTACTGGCTGTTGAAAGGTTAATCAATCCTATTAGAACCATTCCCAAAATAAAGAAAAGTACTTTGAGGGAAGCCATTTTGTTTGGTAGTATTTGGTATTTTGGTACTCTTGCAGTAAATTTCTCTGAATGTTGTTTCGGAAGAAGATGTTTCAGAACTGATCATCTTGAGATTCGTGTAGGTATTTATATGTTTAAAGCAGGGTTATCTGTATGTGACTTGTAATTCACATCAGAGTTGTAACGTGGAATTCCCAGTTATAATCAGAGCTGCTGAGTTGGTTTTCGTTCATTATGTAAATTTTGTAATTTACATGTTCCAAAAAATGATTAAGAAATATTTAGTTGAACTATTTTATTTGGTACGCTTCAAATACGATTATAATTATTAATTAATGTAATATTGATACATTTTAAAATTTTCTAAGTGTTAATTTATAATTAATATCCTGGATTTGGGAAATCAATATGAGCATCATGATGTCCTTCATTATGTGCCAATCCAGAAATGGGCACAAATCCACTGGAGGAAGAACTTTCATAGCTTCCTGATGAGATGCTTCCACTTCCAAAAGAACCAGAGCCTGATCCAGACACGCCTGAGCTAAAACTATCGATGCCACCTACGCTACCACTAATGCCTCCACTGAAGGAACCACCACCGATTGAGCCACTGTCAATCACACCTGATGAACCTGAGATTCCACTGCCAAAACCACCAATGGAAGAAACAACGGTACCACTGCCACTTCCATGGGTAGTATGACCAGTGACATGAACGCTTCCAGGGCCACCATTACCAGTATGATGGATATCAATATGATCAATATGTGGCCTGTTGTTGTTAACAGGTACGGGGACACGAACGTAAACAGGCGTACGTACTGGAACTGGTACTGGTCTGTCGACCGTTACAGGGTATGGTCTTGGAACGGGCACCTCGACACGAACTGGCTGTGGTTCACGGACATAGACAGGGACACGAACTGGAACCCTCTCAGTGACATGAACGGGATACGGTCTTGGTACCTCGACAGGAACGCGGACGTGCACTGGAACTGGAACGGGCTTGTTGACGGTGACATGATATGGCTTTGGCACCGGAACGTGAATCTTCTTTACTACAGTGACTGGATAAGGTTTTGGAACTGGCACACCAATGGAGTTGGTAATGGTATGTTGGGTGTGGGTATGCGAGTGCACTTTGGTGTCAATAATACGACCGCCACTATGATGGTGGTGAGTTGGTCCATGTGTGTGATAGTCGGTGTGATAACTAGTACCATAGCCGTTACCATACCCATTTCCTAGACCGATTCCTAAACCACTACCATAACCGTTACCATAAACTGTGTTCCCAATGGTACCCGAATTGTATAGGCCGCCACCGTTCCCAATATATCCATTTCCATGGTTGTCATTTATATCCAGATGGTAGTGATGATCATTGGGACCGTAGGAATGCCCTCCAATATGATGGTCATGGTGACCATAATCTCCTCGACGTATGTATCTTTTGGTCTTTCTACTTGGTGCCTTCTCCTCTTCGGCGAGGACCAAAGTTACCAGTAGCAGTACCTAAACATTAATAATTGTCGAACAAATTCATTTTTAAACTAAGTAGACTTACCAAAAAGTACTTCATCGTTAAGGTTTGTTGTTGTTGTTTTGCTTAGAAATTTGAAGATCTGATACTTTTCGTCGATTCTCTTCTCCTTTTATATAAACACTTCTATTTTCATCTTACCACCACTCTGCAAACTTAACTGAATACAAAATACGAAGATAATAAGTCACCGAAACTTGCACAAACACTGTTACTGCTTCTCGTTTTCGGAATCTGCGATTATATTACAAATGCAGATGAGTTCGCTGCTCAGTTGGTGGTAATTTAGTCATTCGATAAAGTTTTTTCGTGAAATTCGGGCAGCGCGTGTCGCTTTCTTTTGGTGACATTATAGTTTTTTAGGCCCATATAAACTGTAACATAAAAAACGATTTAATTAAATTGTTTTTTATATTATCGCTTTTTTGTGTATTATGTTAGAAACTCGTAAATGACGACACTATGGAATCATAAAGAAGTCTAAAAAAATATTGGATTTTCTATGTAAATTTGCAAGGTGCAATTTTTTTGTCGTAATGATGACCACAATTTACGATAAGCTGCATTTGGAGAAAGTTGAGAATTATTGAGTCATTAATATCTGCATATTTGGTGTAGGCAAATATTTTCTTTTAAATATCAATGAAAATGTTTATACAGTTGATTAAGAAATGTTGTTGATGAGATACTAGACTGGATTATATCGTTACACATTATTTTTAGGTCACTATGGGTTCTCCGTGAAATAGAAGATTTTCTCAGAAATTCACTTCTCAATCGGTAAAATCATCTATGCATTTTGGAAACTAAGCTGTTTGTCTCTCGTACATAGTAAAGTTACTAGGAAAAGAGCAATATTATAAAACATCGACGTCTTCTGTTGAATTAGACTAATGACACGGACGACTCGTATTCTCTCCTGCATCAGTGCAGTGGCGAATAAGGCATTAGTAGCACACTAGGGATCTGTCTAGTGCTCTGGTTCAAGTATAGAAAATATATATTGATATTCGAGACACGAATATTTTAATAGTTAGAAACGTTAAGTCACTTACTACTTTAGATAATTTACTTGTTTATTTAAATTTCGTACAATACGTATTTCGCCTATGCGGCATCATCAGGTACTGAATGTTAAAAATTTACAAAGTGGTATTTATACAGACGCAGGTATCAAAGTTCGCGTTAGAGGGGTGTTGATAAGTAAATCTAACTGATCGTTAAGAACATTTTCAGCATTGTCCTTTATGACTCTTTTTATGTAGATTGCTTCCAATACGTTCAGTTTATGGCCTTTATTACCTAAATGTAAGATTTGCAAATTTGAGATGTCGCACTGGTGTCCAGATGTTGAAGAATCAAAACGCTCTGAGAAATCTTTCTAATAACAAATTAAAATCAATAGATGATCGTCTAAACGACTCAGGTATATATAAGATTAATTGTAATGATTGTAATAAGTTATATATGGCATCTGTGGCTGCCGTTATATTCATTACCCTGAATCTGGTTGACAACCTAGCCAGGAAGAAACGTATCCAGAATAAATCTGGAAAAAATGTCATTGGCAGATCTACGGGTCAAACAAGAAGAAAATGTAGTTGATATTGCTTCCCTCTTTAAGAAGGTATATTATAAGAATTGCCATAGTGGTAACAACTTGGGTTTTCGTTAGAATATCGATAACAGAGAGAGTGGGCCAGTGGGCTCACCAAAGCAAGTAAAGATGACCACCAAGATATTAACCTTGGATCCCTGAGATTTTCCAACTGTGCTACTCTCTGTACAGCTACATTTGATATGTCTATGGTAGTTTTGATTGGGGATACTTAACAATGTACACTTAGTAACAACAAATACTAAATAGTACATGCTGCATACGTTGGGTCATTTGATCCGGGATCCCGTAATCCTCAAAAATGAATAAAAGCAATCTTATCCGAACTTTCTACAAAGCCAAATCATTTCTATCAAGTTTAACTCATTCGAACAATTCAGTTTCTACCTAACTTCAAGGAAGTGTCTTCTTGCATCTTTTCCCGAATTCCCGAATCTATATTTAATTTGCAGGTCTGACCATATCAACTAGAATTATTTATATAAATATATAATAGATTCATTACATTAAAAAATAAAATAAAATTGTATATTAAAATATCATTTTATTATATAATCAGGAAAAATACAAAAATATATCTATACATATAATTTAATTAAATTAAACATTTCCATTAAAATCAATATGAGCATCATGGTGCACTTCCGGAAGACCTGATCCTGTACTTGATACAAAATCATTCGTTGAGGTTACTTCACTACTAATTGAATTGTCTACCCCTCCTCCAGTACTTCCATGTGTGGTATGACCAGTCACATAAACGCTCCCAGGACCTCCATTACCAGTATGATGGATATCAATATGATCAGTGTGTGGGCGATTATCGGTGACTGGAATAGGTACACGGACGTAGACAGGCACGCGGACGGGAATAGGCACGGGGTTATCAACACTAACTGGGTATGGCCGCTCAACGGGGACTTCAACACGAACGGGTTGTGGTATCCTTACATAATCAGGAACACGTACTGGAACCTTATGTAAGACTCGAACTGGATATGGTCTTGCTACCGGTACAGGAACGCGGACCTCCACTGGAACGGGCACCTTTCTGGTAACGTGTACTGGGTACGGTTTTGGCACATGAACATGAACCTTCTTTAAAATGGTAACAGGGTATGATTTTGGTATGGGTACGCGAACTGACTTAGTAACTGTGTTTTCGCTATGAGAATGAGTGTGAGAGGTGTGATGATGGTGATGGTGGTGAGAAGGCCCATGGGAATGTGCGTGGAAATCATTTCCGTCGTTACCAAGGAATATATCGGAGTTGTAGAGGTTACCACCAGACCCATGGTTGTCATTTATGTCCAGATGATAGTAGTGGTCGTTGGGCCCATAGGCATGGTCCCCATGATGATGGCCATAGTGACTACCAGACCCATGATTGTCATTTATGTCCAGATGGTAATAGTGGTCATTAGGACCATAAGAATGGTCCCCATGATGATGGTCATAATGACCATAATCTCCTCGACGTGTGTACCTTTTGGTCTTTCTACTTAATGTTTGGTCGTCGGCAAGGGCCAAACTTAACAAGAGCAGTACCTATACAGAATAATACAAAATAATTAGTTTAGCGTTTAATTGTAACCTAAATGTCTACCAACCAAAATGTACGTCATCGTTAAACTCAAAATATGTTGTTGTTTCTTGTTTCGTGAAACTGTTTGGAATGCATCTCTCTGGGATTTGTTGTTTCTTTTATACAAATGTTTCTTCTGTTAACGATTCATAATATTAGGTTACATCATGAAGAGGCAGGTGAAATTTTGTAGTCGGCGAAAAGAAACTTGTCACCAGTTATATTTATTTCCTTATATTTGAGTTTTTCAACTTTAGAAAATGCGGATGATCACAGTAGGTAGGAAACCATGAATAGATTTACTTTCTTTTGAATTAATTCATTTCTTCTAAATGTCACCTCAGTATTAGGAATTTCCGGTCACTCGTAAATTCCAATTAGCTAGATATTATTCATAAAATTGTTTTTACATTTTTAACTATTATTTATTTACAACAAAAATAATTTTGTTCCTTTACAATTACATAGTAAATCTAGCTACAATAAGTAAGGTACATTTACATGTTGTACAAAAATTAGACTAATATGATTCAATTATAACGTTCACCAAATATTGAGCTACATCTTACTTCTTCTGTGGCCCACCAGATTGGTAACCAGGAGGTCCATAGACAGGTGCAGGTGTTCCTGAGATTGGAATACTAGGGTACGAGGGTTCCTGGTAAGATGGGTAAATTGGTGCCGGAGGTCCATAGGAAGGCGATGGAAGTTGGACAGGCCTTGGTTCTTGGTATGTCGGTCCGGTACTTACGGGCACTGGTACCCTGATGTAAACTGGTACCTTTACTTGTACTGGGTATGGAACACGCTTTTCGACTGGGTATGGTTTCGGTACTTCTACGCGAATTGGTTGTGGCACCTTGACGTAAACGGGAACACGGACTGGTACCTTCTGTGTAACGGTGACTGGATATGGTTTGGGGACAGGCACTGGAACACGTACCTCAACACGGTATGGTACTGGTTTGGGTACTTGCACTGGATAGGGTTGAGGTACTGGAACTGGCACTTTCTTCTCGATTGTGACTGGATAGGGTTGAGGGACAGGCACACGGATTTCCTTGGTAATTATCTTTGTCGGTTGGTAGGAAGGTTGTGGAGCTGGGTAGTTGTAACCACAACCGGTACCAATGTTTGAAGAGGTACTACTTGAGCCAGAACACGGATTAAAAGATGTGGAAGAAGACGAAGAGCATGGATTTCCGCATGGATTGACTGACTCAGTGAGTAGAGAGTTCAAATTGGCGGAGCTTGAACTTGAGAAACTGTTTCCACTTGCCAAAGAACCAGTGTAACTGGTTGGTCCAGATGAACCTGAGAAGGAACCAATAGATCCAGATCCAGAGTATCCAGTTGTTCCTGTGGATCCCGAGAAGCCAGATCCAGAATTGATATTGGAGGTACTACCAAGTGATCCGGAGAAGTCCGAACCTCCCGTGGATCCAGAGAAACTTGATCCATCCACTAAATTCCCAACTGCTCCAGAGAAACTGTTTGACCCAGAAAGTCCATTCGATCCAAAATTACCAATAGATTCGGAAAAGCCCGAACTACCCGAATTTACCGACGTACTAATAGACCCACTGTTGAGGTCTGAATTACCGCCAGAAAAAGCGGGAGCATAGGAATTACTTCCAGACAAGCCATTCTGTCCATCCGACGATGAGAATTGAGTATTGAATCGAGCCTGTACCCCAAATGACTTCGGAGCATCCAATCCCACTTGATAGAAATTATCGAAACTGCTCTGAGGGCTATTCTCGGGTAGTGCCTGACTTGGACCCAAAACAGGAGACTCCGGAACTAAATCACTATCCCTCTTAATCTTGGCTGTACCTTGAGCTCCTTGATTTGGAATAGAAGATTTCCTTGGAACTGTAGCTGGAGTAGCTGTTGACTTCCGTATATCTTCCCCAGAAGTCAACCCAACTAGGGCTATCAAAAGCTGAAAAATAAAATTTAAACTTAATAACAAAATAACTTAGGAAGAAATGGATGTCTTACAATGAAGAATCGCATCTTGATTCGTATTATTCAAAGTTGAACGTTCGAATGTGAGGTTTTTTTGGCTGGGTGTGCCTTTTATATAGGGAAATTATTTGCTTTTCATGACTTACAGAGCAAGCTGAAATATGTACAAAGAGTAAGAGCCTCTGGATTTTTTATTTGCTCGTCAAATTAGGCACGCACGAGATGACGGCCTCTGCGAACGAGATGGTTTACACATTTTCTCACTTTCTTCTGTCGCAACAATCACACATATATTTAGGTGTCACTAAGAAGATCAAATATTAGATATGATGATTTATTTTTAGTACATTCAAAAATAATTGTTTTGGAATTCTTCAAATAGATATTTTACGAATAAAAATATTAATCCTTCAGGTAAAGGATTAAAAACTGGAGGGCACGGTTATAGCTTAAAGAACTGCACGAAAAATTACGGGGGAGTCCCCCTTGGGCCATTACTAAATACGTGTAGGTGGGTACATTTGCCATACTTCATTCACCAATATTTATTTGTATTTACCTGGTAAATGAAAACATTTTTACATTTAACCGAATTATCCAAGAATTCATTTTTCCTTAATTTAAACTACAGTCTATAATATAATTAACACTATTATTACCTCAAAACTATTAAACATTCGTCACTACTGACATTGACATTTGTAAGAACAAACAAATTAAAACTTTCAGAACATAAAATAACCCAAGAAATGTCATTTCTGGTTGTTAATATTTACAATCAAATATTTGAGACAAATGGAAAATCATTTTCAAATTTCGCTTTCTACAGAACAATCGGTAACCTTGTGTGATTGCAATTTTGTAGACTAATGTATACAAGTAGAAATTTTTTCACCCCTTATTTGGTAATTATTTGGTTATTTTGTGATAATTTTAATGGTAAACAATTAATATTTCTAAAATTTATGTACCATTTTTGCTAAATTAGGAAACAATTGAACCGAAAAATTGTTGTTAAGGGAAAATGTCATGTGTTACAACAAAATGTCAGTATTTTTATATTTATTTTTGGGATTGTAAAATTGCTGCTGGCAAGTGTGTGTATAAATTATGATTATTTGATTAGATAACTCATCGAGATGGGTCATAAACGGAAGAGCTATGGTCAGGTCTTTCTCAAAGGTAAAAATGATCAAATAAATAATAAATGAATTAACTTATGAATACTATAAAATATTAAATTGTTTTTTCCTTATCCAGAAAAACCTAGAAAGAACAATCTTGAAAGAAATTCCTCACAGTTGTAAGTAGTGAAAATAAGTAAGTTTTCAAACTTGTATTGTGTAATTTTAAAATGTAGAAAAGATTCGAAAGAACGGCCACCAACACCAATCACTCAAGTTGCTGATCACGGAATTAAAAAATGTTTCAACGTAAGTCATAGTTCTAGTTATTAATAATTAGTTACTTTTAATTATTACTTGCTAGCCTAGTGGACGAGGTTCGAGTCCTCGACGCGGGCATCTTTCACTATTATTCTCACAAAGAACGACATTCACCCACACACTTACTCCCCACAGTCAACTTTACATACTAGTCTACACACTCAATATACCACAAACAAAATATAATACAAAAGAGGAAATGCAATTTTTTGTGTAAGATCGGAAAGACCTTAAAAGGTTGATGGACTATAAAATATAGGAATTATTATAATTATTAATTATTCTCTTGTTGATTTAGACAATGCGTGGATCTCAATTTTCAATTTGCAATATTCAGGCAGCAGAAAATTTACCGCCCTGTGACCTGAATGAAGCTGAACCTGTTGATGAGCACAAGTATCTTCAATTTTCGTTGGAAATTACCGAGGAAATTATCCGTAAAGATCTCTTCACTAATGGCGATATGATAAGTATTATAAAAGACCATTATGGAGTTAAACAACGTCTCCTTGACCAGGTTTTTAAATCTGATCTTATCTAATAGGACAATAATAACATGATTTGCAGGAGAAACTATTGAAGGCCATCGAAGAATTATGCATACAACTACATATCCCGTATGATACAGACCTGATCAAATATCTGAACAATGAAGGTATGTTTAGGTAATTCATGTTAATCATATTTAATAAATTAATTTCTTAGTATCCGAACTGAAATTACCAGAGACATCAAGACACTTCCATTCTCAGGAAATAGCTCGAAAAAAGGCTAAAGTTTGTGGTATATCAAAAGAATATAGAAAAGGGATGCACCTGGTTGTTGCTCATTATATTAGTTCTATTGAGCCAAAGGTTATCAATACTATTGAGTCCAGTACGCAGGTGTCATTGACAAAGTTTGAGAAAATACCCAGAATGCATTCAACAGCTAAATGTAGGAAATCACAAGTGATGGTAATTAATAAGAAGCACCACGACGTCTGGAGACCTGGTAGTACTAGTAAATCTGAAAGGAGCACCAGAAGATCTTCCGAAATACATACTGTGGTGCTGGATTGTCCTTTAATACTAACTAAGGAACGTAGTAGATGCTTGCTTTCAAACGCAAATCGTTCGGACCATACTGAGAACTATGTCCCTACAAATCACCAAAGACGTATTTCTGGAGATACTGTACATTCCCCTTTCTGTGAACGACTTGGTTTAGACTTTGGTGATTTTGACCGTAGTCTACATAAAGATTTAAAGAAGAATGGTTCATTCTTGAATACCTTTAATCAGATCGATACTAGAATTGAACTTCTTAAAATATACAAGAATGTTTTTCAAGAGTCACAAGGCTTGGATAACGCATGGGCTGTTTTAGTAGATAAATTACAAACACATATTAAAGAGAGTCTTGAGATGACCTTTCTAACTCAACATATGGCTAGTCTGGAGAGATTAAAGAAAGCTGTAACATCTTCGACTCCTTCTGCAATTGATACTAGTTGGTTGAATACTAGTGACCCTGTAATATTGAGTTCTCTTACACAACATGTGAGATCGTCGCAAGGTTCATTTTCAAAAATAGACCATTCAAAGGGAATCTCGGCTGATTTAGAGAGTGGTACTCACGTATTTGGACGGAACCAGTATGATTTGGACGAAATGGGTAGGGTTCAATCGCCTAAGTATCATCGTTTGTTGAATCACTCTCCGTTTTCTTCTTGTTCTACCCTCGAAAAAGCTAAATCGATGGAAGTGGTATCTTTGGATTCAAATTTGGCGTCAATTCAGGACTTTACCAATGCACTTCGATCTAAGCGTATGTTGGACTAAGATAGCAATCGAAAAAGTGATCATTCAAGGCTAAGAAAATTTGGTGAGGACTGTAGTGCCCATAATTGGATATTGCAAGAATGACTAGTCCTCTTATATCATTGAATTTCATCATAATTAATAAATGACAAATTCATGATTTACTGATGTATTATTTAAAAAAAATGTGTGAGTAGATTACACTGGAATGAGGTATTATTAAACGTTAGGGTATCTCTGTTGCTTGTTTTAAGTCAGGAAGTTAGGTACTCGTGTTGCCCACACCACATTGGTGGTGCCTAAGCATCCATTGCTGTGAAAGTTTTTCTCTTAATCTTATATTGTTATTCAATTTTTGAAAAATGTGGTCATACTCCTTACCTCGACAGTAATAATCCTACTAGTACTGTTTTTAATCCTCATCTATCGTAAGTTTTGGAACTTCTGCCTCAATTTCAGAAATTCCATAATTGCAGAATTAACAATTGCAAATCCCGGAGAAAACTTATTAAAACTCAAGAAGCTCGGAATGCCTTCAGTCTTGCCAAGATTAAACCTCTTGCTAATTGACGGAATGTTCTGTGGGTACTGTTGTTATTCCCGAATATTATTGGTTTTCGGCTACAAAACCAAACGAATCAAGTAAATTGTCCCTATGGGTGCTCATGCCATACTTTGTTAAGCATTGACTTTGACAATTGTCGTAGCAAATCCGTAGTCAAGAAAATGAATCATTAAAATTGCATGTCAATATTTTGTCAGTTTGCATTTTGGCGATAAATTTTAAAGAAAATGAGTCAGAAACGTAAAAGTGCTCATCCAGTTACTGCAAAATGTTAGTATAGAAATAAGTTGTCACTATATTTTGTATTTGTGTGGAACTTGTGCTCATAAACCATTCACCATCAATCATTTAATACTCATATAATATATGTCCACTTTTCAGGTAAAGCGAAAAAATCCAACAGTCACAAAAAAGATGCCTCAATAATGTAAGCAATGCTGAACACCAAATATTTATACTTTTCAACCTCTAATTTGATTAATTAGGAGAGAGTTGGCCGAAAGGCCGTTAACGCGACGAAATCGAAATGAAGTTCGGGAAGTAAAAGAATTTTCTAGTGTAAGCAAATTAGGAAAAGAAGTACATTGTAGGTGAAGTATTGTAGGTGAAGGTATTTCTAAAACTGGAACATTTTTAGGGAATGACAATTCCCCCAACCAGCGAGTGGACTTCCGGTGTGGTTATTGAAGAGCAAATGTATCTGCAGTTTTCATTGCGTATTACGGAAGAAATTATCTCAAACGATTTGTACACCAATGATGAAATGATCTATGTTATTAAGCACCATTATATGGCTAATAAATGTCGACTTGATCAGGTAATATTTATTAAGAGTTGGTGATTGTATTTACCTAGACTATTTGTAGGCCAAATTATTGAAATCTATTGAAGAATTATGCTTACAATTGAACATTCCATTTGATGAGCCACTAAGGACTTATCTGAAGGAGGACATTAGCGGTAAGTGTAAGTATTGGAAAGAATAAATATTGATATTGATGTTTTAGGAGAGGTTGCAAACCTCCCAAACTCAATATCTCCACAGCATCCGAACTCAAAAGCTAGTGACACTAATGTAGAGAACATCGGGAACATGGATGTGCCTAATACATATTCCCCAAATATTGAGCCCGGTTCTAGAGATCAGGGACTTCCACCGACAGATACCGAGAATTTCCTGAAGGAACTGCCGACACTTACCGATGAAATTGCAACAAATAGTAAAGATACCGCTCTCGTTGCAGAGGGTATTCGACCAATGAAGGAAAGTTACTCTATCGACGTCATCAGATCTGCCACATTCATGGAGGATTTCTCCAAGAGTTTTGAAATTGGAGAAAGCATTCTTACGTCATCGCATGCTATGGTTAAACCACTGCTTTCCGGAATTATGAATCTCAGACAAGATTGGTCCAAAACGGAATTCAGGGTCCTACATGACGGCATTTCCAGGTTTGTTATGGAGAGCGACGCAGAATCAGAGATGGTCACAACTATACAGCCTAATGTTTCTTCAGTAACTTGTGTTAAAGAAGTGCATATCACGAAGGAACCTGTCAAGAAAGCCAAGGACTTAGTGGCTGTGCATTACGTCACTTCCCTTGAGCCAACAAATATCAAGACTCTTGAGTTCAGTACGCAGGTGTCAATGCCTTCGATAAAGGAACACAAGATACCTCTTCAATTGTCTTCCACGGATAAGATTAGCGCCGTATTCCCTGCGAATACGGAAGGCAAAGCGAATCCACCATCTACCAAAAAGTCTCCAATAGCCATTGAAACTTCAAATTCAGATGTACCGTACCTTCTATTTGACTATCCACTAGTGCTTAGTCGGGAACGAACTAAAAGCATGAAATTCCTACGTTCCCATGGTAACTTTTCGGAACAGGCTACTGTGAACTTTGTAACAACGCCCAATCAGTTTCCAATGAATAATGCAAATAATACATTTAAAAATACAAGCTTTGGTCCTAGTTTGTTCAAGTTCAACATGGATGATTATGATCTGACACCTCAAAAAGATGCGCAGCAGATTGACTCACCGGTGCTTAACGCTAGTCAGATTCAACCCCAAGCATCAAACATGCATGTTGCTCGCACGTCAACAAGAACTGATCGGATAAATAGGTATAGGAAAGTTAGTGAGAATCTGTCTTTCTTCTATCCAACAACTGCAACTCAGGTTAGCTCGACTGATCTTTTAACACGTGACTTTATTAGTCAACCGTGGAAATGTCAGAATAAGAAGGTCCCATCTCTGTCTCAGACTAGGGAACAGGTAGAATGGAAGAAACAGTCGTTTCAATCACAGCAGCCAAGTGTTCATAATCAACATCAACAGTATACTCCTCCGAGTGATTATTGGGAATTAGAAAGAATCGAGCGCCAGGAACGAGATCGCCATGAACGGGAGCGTCAGGAGCGAGATCGCCAGGAACGAGACCGTCAGGAACGTGAACGACAAGAACGTGAACGTTTAGAACGAGACCGCCAAGAACGAGAACGTCAAGATTGGAATCGCCAAGAACGGCAGCGTTTGGAGCGAGAACGTATTGAACGACAAGAGAGGCGAAAATTCGAGAAACCTGTGAAGGTCGACACGAGCTGTGGGAATTCCCCACCGAATAGCAACTCCCATACTATAAGCTATATAGATCAAAAAGGTGAGAAACAATCTCAGAGTCAATCTCGTAGCAAGTATCCTCTGAACGAACTCGATGGAAATCAACAAAGTTTCTCACAACAAACAAGTCAAAAACGGTCTTATGTTCAAGATGTGTCTACGGATCGAGACGAACATAATAAAAAGACATCTAAGAGCCATCGCCATAGAAAATATCCTGCTTCGCATTCTAGTCGTACTAATGTAAACTGCAAGTCTATAGAAGAGGAAGTTTCCGGTGACAGGACACTTGGTCATTATAGTAGCGATGATAGTATGGAGAAGAGGATATTAAGTGTAAGTTTAAAATATGTTTCATTGTTCCTATCTACTCTCCGACTGATCCGATTTTTAGTTGAGACAGGATATTGAGAAATATAGTAAAGACGACGAGAGTTCCAAGCGTATTGGGGAACCTTTTAAGCGCAATGAAATACTGGGAATGTTACGACATAAAATCCTACCTGATATATCCCTTGAAGGTTCGTTGGAAAAGGAGGTGTCCATTTTGAGAAAATAAGAAACATCATCATCACTATTGTAAATTTATGTGTTTTGAATTGTGTAGTATTTGTCAGTCAATTGCCCCATGTCGATTGAAGTGAAAATATATTACAATTAATTTATAATTTGGTCAATGATCAATAATATTGTGTAATGATATAGTTCTTAAAATTCAACATTCAAACTTCTAAGAATTGAAAATTTCCTTTCAGGAATATAAAGTTTAATAGAATATTTTAAATTAGAGAAAGTTTTATATGATTTAGTTGGGACTTGGATTCGGACTTGTTATTCTAGCATTACAACCAGAGAGATATCTGGGCCTAATGTATGCCCTTACCTTTTCTGGCCATTCTCTCGACTTGTTAGGTATCACCTTGTGGCCTGGAACCCTAATAACGCCAAACAATTGTTCTTAGTTGTATTAGATTGTCTTGGACTACTTACAAAGCGCCTTCTCAGAATCGCTTCCGTGCGCACACGTCGAACGATTTAAGTCCTGGATTCGTTGGTAGGTCCTGCATCCCATATCCGCAGGTATTCAGCGGTTATTCCACGCTTCCTGAGCATACTATATTTGTTTTAATTTAATACATATATCTTTCGACAACAATAGATGATATCCCACCTGAAATAAAGCCTATACACTACTCAATATTTGATCTTGATTCAAAGGATTACCTTGACATTTCTTCCAAACTGTTCCAAGTCGTGGACAAACGTAACTTTTCTTATAACCTTGAAGAAATATCACTTCTTTAATTATATAAAATATACCTAAATACTTCTGAATGACTTGTGTTACATCATTAAGTTTATAAAGTTTATAACCTTGAGGCCGTACTCGCCTACCTTGTAATTAGGTGTACGATAGAGAACGCGGAATCATCGTGATGAGCGCATCCGTAATGTTGGCGCGCCTTTCGTTGTTTTTCGTTCCGTGTTTATCTACTTTTTCCTCTTTTTCCTCAGTACATGCGTGACTCTCGTACGGTAAACATGTCGGCCGTACGGAAATACGACATCGTGATTTTTGGTGCTACCGGTTTTACCGGGAAGAATACCATCAAGTATGTGGACAGAATGTCGAAAGAAAACGGAAGGAATTACACGTGGGCAGTTGCAGGTCGCTCGGAAAGTAAATTAAAAGAGGTACTCAAAGCTCAAGGAGACAGAATAGGTAAACGACGGTTATCATTAACTAAAATATTATTAAGTTCGACCTTGATTAGATTCACCTAGTCAACCTTGAAAAAGTTTGATATTGTATTATATTGAACATAGGTAAAGACTTATCAGATACTCCACTAATCATCGCGGACGTAAGCAACCAAGCATCTTTGGAAAAAATGGCTCAGGATTGTCGGATTATCATCAACACCTGTGGGCCATTCTCACTATATGGTGAACCTGTAGTCAAGGCGTGCGTAGAAAATGGCTGCCATCATGTGGATGTAACTGGGGAATCTTTGTACGTCGAGAACATGCAAATGAAGTATAATGCTAAAGCTCAAGAGACCGGTGTATACATAGTAAGCACGTGCGGCTTTGACAGTATCCCCACAGACTTGGGTCTCATGTACCTTCGCTCACAATTCGACGGTACCCTTAATTCTGTTGAAACTTATGTATCTGCCCGTGAGATTGGAGCGCCCCAATCAGGGCCAATGCTGTTTTACGGTACTTGGGAGTCTGCCGTAGGTGAAATGGGTTCTCTATCCGAACTCCAAGCGCTTAGAATGGCACTGTTTCCAACTAAACTTCCTGAATTTACACCAAAACTTCAATTGAAGAGTACTGTCCATAGAAATTCGTATGACAACAGATATTCCGTTCCATTTATGGGGCCTGATCAAAGCGTAATGCAAAGATCAGAAAGATATTTTTACGAGGAAGAAAATCTGAGACCTATTCAAGTTAATACCTACTTCTCCATGAATAAATTATGGTCTGTCATGAAATTTGCGGTCATGGGTGGAATGTTCTTACTTCTGTCCAAGTTTAAGTGTGGGAGAAGTCACCTTTTGAAGGTTCTTATTTTCACTGAATCCTTTCTTATTATCTAATCATCTGCTTATTTTTCAGCATCCCAAGTTTTATTCATTAGGATACATATCAACTGAGAATCCTACTGAAATGATGTGTGAAAACTTAAAAGGGACCGTTTCTTTAGTTGGGGAAGGTTGGTCTGAGAAGAATAATGACTCCAACTGGAAATTTCCGACTAAACCCAATAAGAAAATGGTGGCTCAGGTTAATTGCATGAACCCGGGATATGGTGCTACTTGCATGTCCGTGACATTATGTGCTTTGACAATTTTGGATAATCCTACCAAATTACCAAAAAAGTTTGTAAATTATGTTTATATAAGTTTCTTACTATAAAGTTCGTTTTCAGAGGTGGTGTTTATACCCCAGCAGTAACCTTCTACCGAACCGACATCATCAAAGAACTGCATAAAAACGGTTTTACATTTGAGATAGTTCAGAGCACTTAAGTTTAAAGTATCTGTTTAAGAATTGTTAAGTTTTTGGTATATGGGTTTAATATATTATGAAATACATTATTTTATCGGTTTATATTAAACAATTTGTAAAAAGAGATCTAGTCTGTAAAGTTGTATTTTGATTATTGGGGTTGGGTTTTATAGCCTATGGGAGAGACTTTCAGGGCTGAGGTGCGAAGCAGGCTTACTCTAACTGAAATCAACTGAACAGTTAGTAGTTTTCTATACAGGGGAGTACAGTCTCCGTATTACTTCAAGGGTTCCATTCTGGATTCATTAAATCTGATGCGCCTTATCAGTTCTTTCTGCCAATGTTCAGTGGATGATTTCTCTCTTAGAATTGTGCTACTGTAGTAAGCCAATGCTTGCCATCCTAGTTCTCCGGGTCCCTTCTGGGAAATTCTGGAGTTTGCTCTCTTGTGTCCTGGCTGCGCAGAAACAGAAGGTGTGAACGGAGTTGGCTTTCATTTTTTTTTCATATTTTTCAATAATTAAATATATTTAGTATTATTTTTTAATAAAATATACTCTACACTGTTTAATTCAACCTTCGTGTGACAAAACAACCATGTCATAGAACTTAATAAATTTTTAATAACAAAAATAATCAATATTTTTGCTTAGAGTGCCTGCATTCGGCATTTTTCTATTTAAAACTAGCAATACCTATCAGATTTACATATTTTACTAAAATGGCACCGACGAATGTTGTTGTAAGTGGTTACTTTGTGGACTCCACTATAGTAGTGATATACGTAAGCCGTGTATTTGGCTTAATGCCATTTAAGTATTACAAAAGTGAAGTGCAAAACCGCTTTCAATTCTCTAAATGGTTCGCATTTTATGGCATTGTGATGGTGATTACCTTGTCTTGTGCGACACTTGCTGGCTTTATGATAGACCTTAAGTTTGGAAAGAATCGATTGGAAAACTCTTTATATAAATATGTGACAATGGTAGAAATTGCGACAGTACAGTTTTTTCTATTGACAAGTTGCATTACGTTCATTATGGAGCGAACAGCGTTCTTGAAAATGGCTTATCATCTAACACAGGTTAGTTCATTTCAGTTAGACCAGTGAGTTCAGGTTATATGACGTTTGTTTCTGTGCTTCTAAGAATGACTGGTTAGGCTCCCAGTACAGTTCTGATAAAGCAATTAAGATCACACCTTGTTGGATTGACCAGGTTTAGATGATAATCAATTGCATATTAGGAAGTTGGAGAGGGACTAGCGATTCTCAGATTTTTGTAAATTTCTTTGGTGGGAACCCTTTAAAAATCGTTCTATAGTAAGCGGTCGTAATGTTGTTATGCTGGGATCAATGATGAATAGGTGAGTTTTGAGAACCGCTGGGCTTGGCAATTTGTGAGGAAGTCCAAGTCATCGAAAACTTTTAGGGTAGTCCTCTTAGCTTTTGTGATTAAACAATTGTGTTTTGGTTTAGATTTGGTAACCTAACTTCACACAACTCAAAATGAAGGGCCAGAAACTAAGACTAACAAAATATGAATTATTGCAGATCGACCAAATATTAGACCTCCGTGATGCATCTGAAGCAAGAAAACAATCCATCTATTCCTTATCAATCGTTGCAGCCTTAATTACCCTTCTACTTGCATACATCCACTATGTCTGGATAGAAGTCTCCCAAATAGAACTCTATACCATATCCTACTCATTAGGATACTATATATGCTATGTGGTACTTCTTGCTCTATTGGTCTTATATTGGGTTCTCAGCGACTGCATCACCCGTCGTTTGATCGCACTACAAGAAGGTCTTACCTTCAATCGACATCATCTAAACAAGAAAGGCGAACCACTAACTAGTGCCCATATCATGAACATGATATTTGTCTATGAAAATGCCTACTTAGCTTTAGACGCCTTTAGTACTGCTATTGGTCCAATCATTTTCGTAAGTTACTTGAACTCAATCCTTTGAGATCCTGAACAGCGTAGGCTTGTAGGCAGAATTGACCAATGTTGTAATTGTTATGGTATCAAATGCGTGTTTGGTTATTCAGCAAGGTGTTGGGAACTATAATATACAATTACGCACAATAGAATGGCTATGGGGAGCTTTTAACATTGCCCGACTGATTGCAATTGTAGAACCAGCTCATCGCCTGAATGATGGGATGAGAACTGTTCGAATGTTAGTTTCAGAATTGTTGTCTGTTGATGTTGATAAGGATATTAAGCTACAGGTATGTATGCTGAATATTTTCGCCGCTTGGTTTCAGGTAAAAACATGTTTTCTCTCATGTACCTCATAAATCCCTATAAACGATCCTCGGACAGAAACACTGTTGAACCACTAAATATAACAAAGTCTATTTTGCTGTCATTGTTGTAAAATTCAAGAGCCTTTCCGGCAAAACGAGCATCACCGTTTTTGACAAGACACCACCTATTATCGTTTTGGTTGTTTGTTTTTGAGTATAGCCCGTTTTGCCGACAACAACCCGACTGTCAAAATTTGTCCTAGTGGTGTTTGCCACTGAAAATTAGGGTACTATTGTATGTTTTAAGTAAACCGAGCTATAAGTTACCTCAACGTGTAATAAGTTAGACAGTGTCTCAAGTTTGATATATTAAAAATGTCTAATGCAAGTTTCAAATGAAAATTCCAAGAATTTATGAGGTAGTTATAACTGAAGGAGTTACATATGTATTGTATTGTGTTAGTCATTACTACAATTCAAGTCATGCAAATTATGTTTTAGCTTGATACTTTTGCAACACATTTATTAATAACCCCACCAGGATCTTTCACTCCTTTCGGCATGATAAATGTTACTAGAGGAGTTATATTAACAGTAAGACAAACTACCTTAAATATCTACAAATTTCTCAAACTTGCCTTAAAATGCTCTATTTATAGATGGCAGGAACAGTGACAACATATGTTGTTTTAGTATTAAACTTGCACAAAGGTTAACACCATAAAATATTTCGAGATATTAAGATTTCTACTTGCATTGTTATATTTTGACAATATTTTACTATACCTTTCACAACACCATACTAAATTAATAAAACACAGACACCTATCATCAGATAACGGAAGTATTTAAACTTTATTCATTGTACGGAAAAACTTACTGTAAACATTTTTGTATCAGCAAAATGTTGTTAGTAATAACTGTATTCCTTCTAATTATTATTAAGTTCTGTGATTTCAAATCAATTTATCTCACATGGAAGTATCCAAAATTGAAAAAGTTTCTGTATTTCCCTCTTGTGGGTCATCTAGGATTGGTCAAGAACATGGATAATTCTATAAAAGGTAGCCATTTATATATAGTCCTTTCTTTAATGCGTAAAAATACATTTGAATAAACATTTACTAGGTTTTCATGCAACTTTGGATACAATAACAAACGAATCTGAGAAAATGTTGCATTTTCTCAACTACAGAGCCATAGTTTTCTATAAACCTCATCATATGGAGATTTTATTCAAACATCCAGCAACCCAACATAAAGCCCAACACTATAATTTCCTGAAGGATTCTTTTGGAGATAGTTTGCTGTTGCTAAACGGTGATAAATGGCGGTCTAGACGGAAAGCAATCAGTCCGGTGATGAAAAGTCGTGTGATTGGTTCTTTTGTAGAGGAGATTTCCAGGTTTTCTGAATTATTGGCGGATGAATTTGAGCCTAATCTCGGTCGAACTTTTGATGCTCATCATGCAATAACGAAAAATTCTTTGGATATGTTTTTAAGTGTTGTTATAGGTGTAGACGACTTATCGAGAAGTAATGAATACATATCGCATGTTCATACGTAAGTATTTTAACAAAATTTCATTTGAAATATTGTTATAATTGTATTTTTTGTAGAATTGCACAAAGTTTTATGTTACGCTTCTTATCAATTTGGAAACGCTCTGATTTTCTCTATAAATTGACAAAAGAAGGTAAAATTATGGATAATGCAATGAGAGGATGTCGCAAAATGGTGTCTAATGTAAATATCAAAATAGAAAATATTGTTAAACGTTAATATACATATGCTTCAGATAATAAATACACGAAGGGTCATTTATGATAATAATCCTATTGAAGATTCGATAGATGATTCAAAAATGTCATATTGTCATCGTATTATTGACTTTTTGATAAGTTTACAATTTCCTGATCGGGCAATTCAACATGAATCTGCATTATTGATAACTGCAGTAAGTAATCTATCCATTTTAAAGCAACATTTAAAGAATGAGAATATATGATGTACCGAACCGGGCACCTTCTTTTCTAGTCTGCTGTGTTGCCATATCGCGTCGTTGCCATGTCCCATTCGGTCGGGCCATCATTATTTTTCTCTTTAGCTGGTATTTAATGATATAATTATAATTACTAAAATTTTAAGGGATATGATACCACACAAAATGCAATAGGTTGTGCTTTACTAATGATGGCGATGCATCCTGAGATTCAGGTAAGATTTCATGACACTAAAAATAAATCTGAAGTAAATAATCCTAGGAGAGAGCATACCAAGAAGTAATGGAAATATTAGGTCCTGATAGATGTATGCAGCAGGAAGACATTTCAAAATTTGTCTATTTGAAGAAAGTTATCAATGAAACTTTGCGTCTGTTTCCATCCGTCTCGAATGTGACTCGAGTTACAACTGAGGATATAACAATCGATGGTAACATTATCCCGACGAATACAAACTTAGTGTTGAGTATATTTACGCTTCATCGTTCATCGATCTATTGGTGTGATCCACTTAAGTTTGATCCGGAACGTTTTAATCAGGAGGAGGTTAAGAAACGTCCTAATTTTAGTTTTCTACCGTTTTTGGCAGGTACCCGAAATTGTTTTGGTAAGTTTTAGGCAGTGATTTCAAAGTGTGAGAGTAAATTATGTTTTTTGGGGTTTATTAGGTGCACCGTTTGCTATTATGAACCTTGTGACAACTTTGGCGATTTTACTGAGGAGATATGAATGGTTTACGACTTATAAATGCGTCGAGGATATCAAAATGGAGTTTGGTATTACTATGAAGTGTATTGATGGGGTTTTATTACGCCCTGAAGAACGTAAAATCATTTAAAGCTTACATTTTATTGAATGATAAATTGTATTGTCATAAATAAAAGGATGAAAATATATGATTCAACGTGTTTAGCAGCGAGATGCAAAATTGGGAAAGCAAGATGGAGTAGTGTTTGGATAGGGTTATGAAGCTCAAAAGTTAGTAGAGAGGGAGCAGCTGAGAGTACTCAATTGTATTGTAAGAGTGCAGAGGTTGATACCGGCCGATGAACAATTCCAGGCGACGGATAGTATGGGAGTGGTAGTATGCGTCCCCCCTTAAAAAAACTGGTGCGCCCCCCTTTAAAACATTTAATGCGACGGTTGAGCTTGTTTTTCAGCACAAATTTTCTAAAACCGTGGTATAATTGAGGAAATCGCGGTTCTCAGTTCCTTTTCAATCATTAAGCGAAATCGATACTTTGTTTTTGATTCATTTTTTGACACCTATTCGACTTTTTTGGTTTGTATTCGAAATAGATATTTAGAGGGCATCTTTGGAACAGTCTCGCGCCTCCCAGTGGGGGGGGGGCGCCACACAGGTTGGAAACAACGGCCCTAGGAGGAGTAGTCAGTTCTGAAACCATGTTCTGAAAACATACCAGGGAATAGTGTGGTCGGAAGAGTTGGCGGAATTGCTGGTGAAGGAGAGGAAAAGGGAGGTGGATGGCCACATCCGCCGAACAAGAATCAGGGACAGCAAAATTACCTAACCTCGCATATAGAGAACACCAAGTGGTAGGAAGACGGCCGGAGGGAGGAAGACGGCAGTTAAGTGCGGCCGGAAAGAGGATCATTTTGCGCGGGGGTGCAGTAAATCGAAAAACCTCTCAGCTTCGATGAACTATATCTTCAGGTTGACAGGAGTTGATGACACGGTATTGAATAACCTTCCTAGTTCGGAGGTGATGCCAGTTTCTCCATTGATGATGTGTGTAATGTTGCTTTGTTGATTATGCACTTCCTTCCCAATGTAACGCGAGTTGCGTGTTGTATATAGTGATGGAATTGTTTATTTCTGGAATTATTTTGTACATAGAACCAATTACCCCGGAAAATCGGTATATAATTAGTTTAAGAAAATTGTAATAGTATAATTAGATAATTTGCAAAATTACAAACGAAAGCAAAGATCAACGAATAATTAACACCAAAAAATCCCCCTGCTGAAAATCTGGCCCATTCTGTAGTTACTTGTAGAGAAAATACCTGAATCTGATTATCAATTTCTTCATTATGATTCCCAACTTGACAGGAATATAAACAATTACCTGTTTGTATATACTAAAATAATTATATACCCATTATCACCCTTGTACTTTAATTTTTGTTCAGAGTTTCTGAATACCTGATATTCAGCATTTTCAACAAAATAGCACACCATCCAAAAAACTAGAAGGTACTGAGAGTTATAAGTAAATATAGGCACAGTAAATTTAAAGCAAGTTGTCGAAAATTTCATATCCATACATGTAGTTAGCCATGCATAAAAGCCTGCAAGAAACTGTGAGAAGATGAAACCAACTATGGCAAATAAACTAATGCCGAAGACATCACTTATCAATTTTGATATTTCACACAATTTCATATGAATAGAACATAGATATCTTAACTCTTCAAGTTCTTCTTGCACCATTTTCTTCTTAGACAATAGTGATAGCCTATTGTTAATATGCTCGAGATTTATTTTGAAAATTGCAACAAATATGAAGAAACAGAACAAACTGACACTTGTTGGAATATATGATAGAGCATAACCTATAAAGCACTCTATCGGAAAAGCCGACGATAGTTCAGTGTCAGTTGAGGTTATGATAAATTGAACCATAGAAAAACCATAGACTCCGGTGATATATAGAAAATATACAAACATATAACGTTTTAATGGTCTGTAGCTAATGTCAGGCAAATATAATTCTGTGCTTAACTCTTCCACAAGTCTGATAAGCTCCAAGAAATTTGAATTTTGTATCCAGCTTGATATCCACACCATGGCAAAAGAAATGATTCCAATATTGAAGTTTAATTGTTGTACCAAAGTTGCTAACAAAGACGTCATTAATGTTGTCGAGTATAATACTAGGATCCGTAAATTTGCATAGAGAACAACGAAAATGAATATTAATTTCAAAATTATGTGGAGACAATACATTATTTTATATGTACTAGTCGATTTCTTCAGTTTAGGCAGGAGCAAATGCAATCCTGTGCAATTAGCTAAAAATATTACCAGTTTTATGGACTTTTAAATGTTTGACATTTTTTATGGCTGTTTGTTTCAAAAGGTTTATATTGAATGCAAATTGGTTTCTGGGAATCGGTTTAATTAGTTTAAAGTTGTTTATCGACATTATTTTGTTTCATTCTTCATTTTATTCCATTAATTAGAGTAATAGTTTTGTTATGGTAATTAATTATAATTAAGAAATTGATGTTATTTATTAGTTATTATAAAAGGAAGTATTAATGTTTCATTTTCAGAGAGAAATAGGAAATAGTGAAAATTTGGTAAAAAAATACTTAAGAACTACTTCAAATTTGTTGTTGACAATAAAAAGTTAGTTATATTCTCACGATCGAGGGATTTCCGAAACGTAAACACGCTGTTAACGTGATTACCGAACAGAATAGCAAGGCAACATAAAATTACAAGTCAAAAATACGAATTTAATAAAAAATCTACCAATAAATTTTGGACATCTCTGCTGGCACTGGGACAGAAAATACTTCTGCATACGTACTAACTTTACAGTCGGCTGAAGGCGCTTTTATACTGAAGTTTTTGTCTAATATCCTGCACAGTTCATCTTCCCTGACAGGTAGGAGGCTATTATTCTTTCATTTTTTATGTGCAACATTCTAAGCTCTTACTGCATAAATCTAACGTGTATTGGTGTATTTCACATAAGAATGCGCCTTTCGCATACCCCGAGTATTGTAGCGGCACTTGCTTTAGAGCTAGCTCAGCATTCCGATTTGTGCTTGCTTAATGAGATATCTGTGCACATTCTTATTTGTACAATATTTTTCTTATCACATTCGTAGCAAATCATTGAAATGCATTGATAATTCCAGTTCACTGCAACGTTTACAGACCATATAAATATATTACTCATCATTTACCATGTTGTTTATTGCGATACTTGTCAACAATCACAAAATATCTGGAGTAATAATAATATTTTTAAAGTAACACTTAAATGTGTAATTACTTTAAGAAAACTGCATTAATATAATAATATAATTAGCTAAACCACATACAAAAGTAAAAATTAAAGAATAGTTCACCCTGAAAAAACCGGCAGCTGTAAATCTAACCTTTTCTGTGGAAATTTGCAAGGAAAACCCCTGTACAAGCCCCTCAATCTCTTCATTGTCATTTGTATTGTCATATTCATGTAACCAGTTTCCAGTTTTTAAGTACTACAACATACAAACGTTTTAACACCTTTTAAAACATTTTTTTAAACATATAAACCTCATTTTCTGCTCGTCCAGCACTATAACAACACGCCCAAAACAATAACATGTATTGTAAATTATAAAGAATAATAGGAGGAGATAACTGAGCACAACTCGTCGAAAAACCCATATTAGTACATGTTACGATCACAGTGTAAAAACCGGCGATAAACTGTGAGAAGAAGAATCCGACAATGGCGAAGAAACTCATGCCGAAAACATGCGTTATCAATTTGGCGATCTCACAGAGTTGCATGTGAATCGAGCATAAATGTCGCATTTTTTTCATTTGTTTTTCAGTACTTGGCTTCTTCATACTTAACAGTCTTAACTCCTCATTGATATGTTTTAAACTTATGTGGAATATTTTAACAAACACACAGAAATTTAACACACTTACACTTGTTGGGATTAAAGATATGATATAACCAATATAGCATTCAAGAGGATATCTTCTGAAAAATTGTCCCACAATTGTTGCTATCATTGGCTCAGATGTCATAAACACAACGATGGCAACTATATAGATAAAATATATTTTTAATTGTTCTCTTATTGGTTTATAGGTTGAATCAGGCAGACGTATATCAATGCTTAGATCCTGGCAAAGTTTGATAAGTTTGATGAAATTTTTGTTTTGTCTCCAACTTGATATCCATACTACCAAAAACGAAATAAACATTATGGTGTAGTTTAATTGTGAGACCAAATTTTCCAGTAATGTTTGATACATATGAGTATACACGAATAATATTCGAAAATTTGAAATGAACAGTGTGATTAACATTGCTACTTTGAAGAAAATGTGAAGATTGTAGACAATTTTGTAATATGTGCTGTTTCGGTTCGTTTCTGGGTCATAGAAAAATAAACAAACAAGAGAAATTCACTAGGAATCTTAATTGTTTAATAGATTTTCTAAGGTTGAACAGCTTAAACTTTGCCATTTTTTGATCAGGCAATTGTCAAGTTTTCGAGATAATAGGAATAGTCGTAATAGTCGTTAATATCGATTCAATTAGTTAAATTATAGATACATTAATTTATTAGAGTGTTGTTAAGAATATTAATTAATTTGGAACTAATGATAATCATAGACATGAAATATGTACACTCCATATTTATGTATTTTATTAGTATTAACATTTTTAAAGGTAGGGATTTTTAAGTAGTTATTAACTTTTCCGGAAATTTTGGTAAAGTTTTGGAATGTGAACCTGTGAGTTCATATTCGGGATAGGTCAGCTGTTTGCAACTTTGATGATTGTGGAAATCAGGAAAGTTGACGTAGTAAATGTTGAAGAGAAAATTATCGAACGCACTAGATGTCGACTATTGTTTGTAGAAAATCTAGTTCGAAAATCTTATTACTTAATCGACAGGTTCGATATTTTTGCCGCGATATTTCCGTCGATTTTCTTTCCATATTCGTGACGGGTACTTTCGCATTGAAATACTTCATAATGTTTGATCATCAATGAACAAGCAATTCCAGGGGTCGGTGACCAACAATTTTATGTTCCACATCCTCTATGTCCGGTAAAGCGGACCCCATCTCAGACAGTTTCCAAATTCCTTATGTTCTATAGAGTCCCAAGGAGTTGCAAAGAGTCAAGGAGTGCATTTCATGAAAAATGAGTGCCAAACTCTTTAAATGAGTAAATTTGTTCAATTAGCAATAATTTGAACCGTCTGGGACGTCGCATAGAAAGGGACGCGATGAGTGACCTTGGAAAGGAGGTAGCCACTTAACCTCGATCATAGACCACTGATCTATTCCAATAAAATAATCTATATTCGTCAGAGTTACTATGAACTTTCCTCTCGCAACGGAATAAAAATAGAAAGAAATAAGTAAAAATAACGTAATGTTAAAAACAAAAGTAACGCGCTCTTATTGCAAAACTCACAATCAGCCATGACTCGCTAGTAGCGGCTGCTGGTGTTATCGACGAAATAAAAACCCTGATGAGGTTAATAATGTTTCCAAATACGCTTTATTCAAATCCTTACGAAAACTGCATCAAAATAATAATATAACTACAAAAGGAACATACAAATGCAAATAATAGACTGTAATCAATACTGAAGAACTCCCCAGCAGATAACATTAGTCCCTCGTTCTGTATTTGCAAGGAAAACATCATAATTTGGTCATAAATCAACCTATTATCAGAATTTTCTAAAAGATGTAGTATCCTTCCAGTTTTTACATACTAAAATTATAAATTATAATACTATCGGCTAAGAAAAATATATTTGATATAAACAAACCTCAATTAAAGTCTCATTACAAAAATAACACAATGCCACCAGCATTATCATGTAAGGAACATTGTAGGCCATCGCTGTTATCACAGTTTGAGCACATCCTTCGACGAAGGCATCATCATAACAACTGTAGAGTATTATCGAACATGCATAGAGAAATTGAGTGAAATATAAACTAATATTTGTAAAAAGCACCATTCCCAAAATGTCATTAATTAATCTTCCAATTTCACAAATCTGCATATGTTTGTTGCAGATATCTCTTAATATTCCCAATTTTAAGCAATTGCTGATTTCAGAATTAGCACATTCTTCCAATTGTTTATTGATGTACCTCAGGCGTAGCTTGACCATTGTTACAAATACTCCGAAATTCATTAAGCCTACAGCGCTTGGTATCTGTGGGACACAATAAGAGATATAACTCTCCAGGGGAAAGTCTGAATACATTAAATTGATAAACATATTCAGAATTTTTTCAAACACGATAAATCCAAAGAGGGCACACATATATACAATGAAAAAATAGATAACTATTTTTGTCGGTTGGTAATACATTTTTGATAAATCCAAGTCATGATCAAGGATCTCAAAGTTTTGGACAAGTTTACTATAGTTTTTATTCTTCTGACAGCTGGAGAACCAGACTATTAGAAAAGTTAACGTTATCATGGTATAATTTGCCTGTGCCAGGATATTTGATACCAGAACAGGGTACATATTTGCGTAGACAAAAAGCATTCTATATTGTGATACTAAAATTATTAGTAGAACTACAAGTTTAGTTAAAAGTTGACACCAATAAACACATTTCTGTTTTGGCGTGGGTTTTTCAGATATTGTTAAAAACAATATTGACATATTTGTTAAATAGATTAGTAATTTTAAAGAATGACGTAAATTTCTTTGTGATGACATTGTTATTATACTGTAGTCTATACTGAAGTACGATCGAATTTTATTGAATTGCTCAGCTTTTAATATAATTAATATTCGAAGGAAGGTTATCGAAACATGAATCATCAATATTTTTATTATGTATTTATTGGAATGTTGGTTTCTTTTTCCTTAATATTGTTTGTATAATTTAATACATGTAATTGAAGATATAAGAAGATATAAAATAAGTACTAATAAATGAAGATTGAACAAAAATTATGAAAATTGCATTAAAATTATCATGTAATTACTAAATGAGCAGACGAAAGCAAAGATAAGGCCATAATTCACTGGGAAGAATTCGCCGGCTATAAAGATTAGTTCTTCATGATGTATTTGTAAAGAGAAGATTTGTATTTGGTCCTGGATTAATGTGGTGTCCTTAAGTTTGTATAGATCGTGGAGAAATGGACCTATCTTGGAATACTGAAAGATGAATTTATCATACAGTCACCATGAAACAGTTAAAGGTTTTTGTTCTGCAGAATAGTGCTTTCATAATATGGGGTTCGAAATTCTAATGGGTTAGGTGTAAACCATGTGGGGACACAGTTAGTTGCCTCGATTCATTTTTGCAATATCTATGGGGTCTACTGATGAATCGTTTGGGCTTCTAGATCGAAATTTGATCAGGACAAGTTATTTAAAATATTTGATTGGCTATGCAAATATTGAGAAGCATTCTCTTCAGACTATGAATTTAGCAAGTTTCTAAGTAATTGCAGATAACTATGTAGTCTGAAGGGGAATCTAAAGAGCTACAGCTTAAATCCAAAGAGCCACATAGCGAACCGCACGACCCGACCACTGGGTGATAGAAATATATTACAAGTTTAACAGGAACTGTCTGACAACTACAGACTGTTCCTAGGGAATGCCTAACCTACCATTGGGTAACACAAATATATTAGAAGCTTTCAATTCACTCTAGGAGGTTTGCAAGTTCCCGAGGAGTGTCTTTATACCAGATTCTGGGGGAATATTATATGGTGTGGAGGAATACGCAGGATGTGCACTGTTTTCGTAGCCGTCGAAATATTACGTTACGAAGTGTGGCCGGAAATTGATATTTCTTAATTGTGTGGCTGCTGTGATCGCCTTATGACACACCAAGCGAATTAAGACATTCTTATGGGTAATGTAAAAAATGTGTGCGGCTCCCAGCTAACATTTTGTAAGAATAAAGTTCGGTTGTTAACCAGAGATGAGACGTCTAGTCAATTCTACCTCACTCTTTTCAGCTTTATGATCACTTAGTGGACGTGTAGTTCGGTCTGTTCAGTGACGACCAGATTTAACCGCGGTAAAACAAAACCGTACCGCGTACTATTTTCCGGTCCAGAACATATGGCAAATTGTATTGCCTTCCTAATCAATCTGACAGTGCAATTTTCCACATATCATCAGGCTCTATCTATAAATTAGTTCACTACGATATACTTTCAACTTCCGAAGTCCAGAAAAGTTTTACGCATAGACTAGTCATGCCTACGACTACAAGGTTTTACCTCTTTGAACTTACCTCTTTCAGAGTCCCATTACAAGCATAACACAATCCCCACATCAAAATCATATACATCCCTGATGTTATCAAAACCTGAACGCAATCCACATTCAAATAAATCCCCAAAAAAGAACTGTAAATAATAGTTGACCCAACATATAACAATTGCGAGAAGAACAAGCCAATATTAGTAAATAAAATAATACCAAACACTTCACTGGTCAGACTCCCAATTTCGGACAGCTTCATATGCATATCACATGCGTCTCTCAACCATTTCAACCTCAACGCACTGTTAATCTCTTCCTTATTACATTCCATCAGTAGTCTATTCAGATACTTCAAACGTATCTTCAAAATAGTAACAGCTACAGTAAAATTCATCAGACCAATAGAGTTTGGAAATGTTGGTAAGCAGTAACAAATAAATGTCTCCAACGGAAAATACGTATACATCAAATTATATGATGAACTAAGTAATCTCTCAATTAGAATAGTCCCATACGAAATTATCAGGTAAGCCATATATGTTTGAATAACCCGTTTTACTGTTGTGCTGCTAGATTTTCGGAGAGGTTTCTCTTTTTCTAGAACCTCAAATTTACGAAGAAGTCTTCTAAAATTCGAATTCTGCAACCAACTAGAGATCCAGGCCAGAATAAATGTTGATGTTATCACCACATAATTAGTTTGTGATACAATATTTGATAATAATACAGCATACAGACTTGGATAGACGAACAAGATTCTAATATTACTTATCCATGATGTAAATAGAATTAAAATTTTTATTATGATATGCAATTTTGATACAATTTTAAACTTTCGTTTAAATCGTTCAGGTAGGACTAGGAATAAACATGATATATTAGTTAGAATTAAGGCAATATTTAGGGAATTTTGTAAGCTATGTTTTGTCATTGCTAAATTAATAGGAATGCCATTCTGAAAATATATGCACATACAGAAATGTTTTTTGAGTATTGGTGAAAAAAACGAATAGAAATATCGAAGAGTAATTATTGATATCTACTATCTTAGGACTCTGTTATATTAAAACATGTTTATGTTAAATTTCATTTTCTGTCATAGTGATATATAACCCAGACAAAGGTCTGTAATCAACCATCCAATTAATTACGATATAAATAAATGTGTTTATTTACTATTTGCTAATTTTAATTAACGTTGATCAATGATAAAAACAAGCACGAGATTACTATGGATTAATTAATATTTGTTAAAATGTGATGACAGTTTCAGTTCTAATCATATAAGAGTAATTAATTGTGCTGAAAATACTGCCAAATTCACAGAGAGAGTTCTAGTACTACGGGTTAACATGCTTTCCATTAATAGCTTCCCATAGTTTTCAATCAAATTCCACGATCGGTATTATTTATTCGTAGAAAATAGATTATTCATAGTTAAATAAAGTTGCTATTGTACTAATTATTACCTAAGGAAATTAGATTACCCTATAAAATGACAAAAATTAAAACAAATTTACAGAAAGCAATGAAACCAATAATAATTTTAATAAAATATTCCCTAATTTTTCAAATTCAACCCTTGAAACACCCAAAACTTATATATCTTCTTAAATTTATGTATTTATTACTTGTTATCGCAACAAATGGAAGTGTTCCTATTTTTTATACCAATATATTCGATGGTGAAGAAGTTGGAAACTTATTAATGCAAATTAATCACACTATATTCTTGACATCATTTTTATTTATCTGGTTTTGCAGTTTACTACAGAATACTAACTACAATAAATTATTAAAACTCTTTGAACAAATTGATATCAAAATGGATTTGGATAAATCTTGCCATAAAACTACGAAACGACATTCCAAATTTGTCGTTGTTTACTTCATAATAGTCTACGGTTTAGCTGGTTTAGAGAAATTGCTGAACACAATATATCCAATGGTTTATTCAAAGTTGCCATTAGTTTGTTATTTCGGTTATTATTTCGTATTGTTTCCAATAGCAACGTGTACGTTGAATTTCGCCATTTTTGTTGTGATGCTTCAGATACGTCTACGTAATATTAACAAGGATTTGAAGCGATTTGGGGTTTCCAATGTGGAAATAGATTGTCATATTCGAATAGAAATGTTGAGGCGCTTATGTGATATGCACTTGTACTTATGTGGAATTGCAAGGATGATTAATGAAGTTTATGGTCGGATTTTACTGGGTTTTGTGGCACTATGCTTTTCGCAATTATTGTGTATTTCTTATACGATTTTGTCAACGTGTGGAGGTGTGGGATTTAATTTGAATTGCCTTTCGGTTATGGTGGCAGCGATGGTTTATAATATTTCGTTTATTATGGTGTTTTGGACAATCTGTGTTGTTTGTAGACAAACTGTTGATGAGGTAAATATTTAAAAGTTATTACAGATACATGAACATATCAGTTTTACATTATGTTCAGTTTTTACCTTTTTATCATTGTTTTTAGTTTCTATAAAACGGCTACACATGGTACAAATAGTTTAGGAGATTATTGCTTAACTGTGTGAAAAGTGATTGCGACGAAGATTTAACTGATATATTTGCTATTTATCATATTTGCCTAATTTTTCGTAAAGATATAAACCACAAGCATTTTCTAGTTAGTGTACAAGGGATGTACCAAAAGTAACGTTCCCATATTCATCAAACACATTGTTTATTGATCGTAATGACTAACAGTCATGTTAACTGTTGTTAACGTTGTTTTTCTCTATAAAAGTGTGGCGGCAATCCATTGCCGCACAAACAATATTAAGATCAACAAACCTCAATCACCATCCGCATCTGCAACCCTTAATCAGCACGTAATCAGCATCCGCCGAGACTAAACATCGAGAATGCTGACACGTCAAAATCGATACGAGACGTACGTGATCCGCAGCAAACAAAAGATCGCCAACAACGAATCCACCATCACCTTTAGTCCGAGTCAGACATCGAAGTCCACCAACAGCAAGCCCGATACCAGCTGCTGCCACCAGAGAGTCCGCCGTCACCGAGAATCTTCACCGGCCGTCTCCACCGATTACTCCGTCACCAGCAGCCGCTACTAGTTACCTATATATCTCCCAAAAAAGAGACCACTGATATGTTACCTATTTGTTCTATTTGTTCTATATAGTAGTCACAGGCAATTACTGGTTAATGTACGAGGGATGTACGAAAAGTAACGTATCTGCATTCTTAGAAAACACTGTTAGTAAAGTTCAAAAAATGAAAGGTCAATTCTAAGAACGATTTTGGTTCATCCTTTGTATTTCGATAAGAGAATCTATCTAGGATATGTTCATCCGATGAAGTGTTACGGGTGATACATAATGAAATTCATACAATAAGTCTACTTATTTCCCTTGGGCAATCCTGTGTGAGAAATATTTAGGAAAACCAAAATGAATATGTAATAAAATTGTGATACTACTTTATTTTATTTCTAGTATTACACAACTGGAAACGTACTTCATACCTCATACAACTCGAACGAAAATATTGTTATAAACAATCAGATCCGATCGTTTTCTCTACAAATCCAAAATGAAGAAATACAATTTACGGCAGGTGGATTTTTCATCATTAACAATTGTTTAATATTTTCTGTTGCCTGCTCATTTACAAACTATATTATTATACTAATTCAGTTTTCTTAAATAATATATTTTTGGCATATATTATATGGAAAATATATAATAATCATCAGTTTTGGATTAAATAAAAAGTTACCACATCCTATGGGTAACCCTAACCTGTGCTCCATTTGATGAACTCAAAATCAAGCTTGACTTGAGATTGACTTCCTCATCCGTTGCATGTAGCACAAACTTTCGAATTAACATCCCCAAGGTGGATTTCATCTCCATCATAGCGAACTTCTGCCCTATGCAATTACGATAACCTGCGCTAAATGGTAAATACGCGAATGAATGCCTCTTGGCTTGCTCTACAGGAGTAAATCGGTCCGGGTCAAAGGCATCAGGATTCGGATAAATTTCTGGGTTTCGATGAAGACTGTAAATCATACACATGATTTGGGTGCCCTTCTTGAAGCTATACTCGTCGAAACCAAAGTCTTCGGTGACTTCACGACCAAACAATGGAACTGAAGGATACAGGCGAAGAGTCTCCTTGATGACCATCTCCAGATATTTCATTGCTTGTAGATCTTGGGAAGTAGTCATTCGGTCTGGGTCCTCTCCGAAAATTGCTCGTTGTTCTTCCACAAGTTTAGCTTGAATCAGAGGATGTATAGAAATGGAGTAAAGCGCGAATGATATAGCCGAACTTGTGGTATCATGACCTTCAAACATGAAGGTATCAACTTCTTCCCGGATATCTTCATCAGATAAAGGAGTTCCATTGAAAGTTGCTTGCAAAAGGACGTCAAGGAAAGGATTCTTTTCTTTTGTTCCCAGCTCTTCATCAGCTTTCAGAATTGGTAAATTCCTCTTGTGCAGAAGATCAGCTCTCCTTGCTTGAATCACAGACATGGTATATCGGTGGACCACCTTAAGATTACGCATTTCGTCGCGGTAATCTTGGGTGAATCTGTAATAAAAGTCCCATTGTTTGAGGGCACTGGTTCCTCGAACTAATACAACATTAGATAAATTTTTGATGGCTTGAACATATTCAGAATCCGCACATTCCTGTGCGTTGACCACGGTACCCATTGCACTTTCTACAATTTTAACAAACTTTAATACATGCAAGTATAGAAAAACGTCATATTTACCACAAATATTATCTAAAGCAGCTAGTGTAACGTAAGGAAAGACGTCTGTTTTCTCTTTACCAACTTCCGCAGACATTTTCTTCACCAAAATCTTGGAATTCTTATCAAAAACATCAACAAACTGTTCTAAAATCTTGAAATGATAGGCAGGGGTCAACAATTTCCTACGACCACGCCATTTCCTCATACTACTCGTTAGTAAACCAGTGCCAAGCCACCTATGCAGGAAGTGATACACTTTCGATTTGTTAATTACAGCACTGTGACTGAGTAACTTTTCCAGCATCTTTGGATCACTTATGCTTACGAAATAAATGAAACCCAGAACTCCCCGAACGTAGTTGCCTCCATTTTTCATGGTAATATCATGGAGGAGCCAATAGATATCTAATATTTCATTAATATCTCAATTCACTACATTCACATTTATACAATTACCTTACCTTGTATATTTTTTGTTAAGAAGATATGACCAAACAGAGGGAACATAAATTTAGAAGTTGGAATCTTCCATACTCCTTTGAAATGCTGATAGTATTGGATATACCACCATATTATAAGAAGAGCTAATACAACAATAATCAAAACAAATACGGATATCATTTTTATTGCGTGAAAACCTTTCAATCTGAACTGACCTAACCGCTTTATTTGTGCCGCCGTTTTATACGGTGATAGTGGAAACTTTCTTTGTTCTTATTTTGCGCTTTGTTTTTATCTTTCCTGTGGCAAAGTGCATGTTGATGTGGGCAAATATACTAATGATATCAGACCAATTATAGATTTTTAAACGTTGGGCCTCACAACTGAATAATCCATAACTTGAAAAAGAAATAAATTAGAAGGTTTCTTTGAAAATATTCTAAAACTCTAGGACAGTATTTCCAAATCTGATTGTGCCATGTCCCACTTGGGGCAGAATCAATAATTCGGTTTGCATTTTTATTGCGTGTAAAGTGTTCAATCTGAACTGATACATCCGCTTTGTTTGCGCAGCTGTTTTACACGGAGATTGTGGAAAATTTATTGGCATTAAAAAAACAAAGAAATAATGCTATCGTGGTCCATTTCTTTTTATTATGAATCTTGAGTTCAACACATAAATTGCCTTCATCTTCATTATGGCAAAGTGCATGCTGATGTAGGCAAATGATATCAGGCCACTTATAGATGTTCAAACTTTGTATGATGACCAAAGTTTGATTCATCTATACCTTGATGAATATGTAAATGGCGATTACTCGTAGATTACAAGGTTTCCTTGAAAGCATTTTAAATATCTAGGAGCTTTCAATCTAATACGCAGTATTTGAAGTTGAAATGATCCAGTTCGAATTGATTGCGTTGGTTGCTTCCATGGTATTGGAATAGGGGCAGCAGGCTCCTAAAATGGTGGTGTCAAAGAGTGACGAATGAAAATGATATTAACGATAAGTTTATTACACATTTCCAACTCTGTTCATTCAGAGTAATGCTAGTACATTAACATAAATTCTAGTCAAGACTAACAATTAATTTAGGCCACCGCAATCGGTTGTTAATTCGAAGATTTATATCATTCTCGGAACTTAGAAGGGTACCAGATTTAAGCTACGGTTCGTCTCCTGTTGCATGAAATTTAAACTTCCGGATTAACATCCCCAATATCGTCTTCATTTCAAGCATGGCAAACTTTTTTAGTTATTAAACACAGGAGAGCGATAAGGAAAGGCCGTGTATGAGGACAGGTGCAGAAGAGTTTATTAATGAGCAGGTTTGTTGAAAGTAAAATTATATACTTTAGTTTGGTGTATAGTTTGAAGAATGTATTTTTATTATAATGTTGTGTTTGTATGTTCATATAATTTTGTGAGGCAATATGATAGGAGCTAAGAGGGTAGTGGTATATCAATTAAAGGACTCTAAATAGTCATTATCGTCTATTACAGAGAAATCACTCTATTGATTACTCCAAAGTAGAAAGGCAATAACATATTTGTCTAGAATATCGTAAACAATACTTTGGAATAATGAAGATAGCATCAAAACCACAAAGTAACAACTACAGATCATAATTAAGCTAGCCATAATGCACTATGATTGGTAATGAATTAATTCCACTGACGGTTTCTAATCCTAAGATTCACACCATTCTCCGAACTTAAAATCAAACCAGATCTAAGCTTGAGCTCGTCCCCAGTTGCATGAAATATAAACTTCCGGATCAACATCCCCAATGTTGTTTTCATTTCCATCATGGCAAACTTTTGCCCTATACAGTTACGAAAACCGGCACTAAAAGGCAGAAAAGCGTAAGGATGTCTCTTCGCCTGCTCCTCCGGTGTAAAGCGTTCTGGATCAAACTCCTCCGGATCTGGGTAAATATCTGGATTCCTATGAAGACTGTAAACCATGAATGCGATTTGCGTGCCCTTCTTGAAGCGAAACTCATCGATGACAACGTCCTTCATGAATTCACGGCCATACAGTGGAACGGATGGATATAGACGTAGAGTTTCCTTAATTACCATCTCCAGATATTTCATCTCTTGAAGATCTTGATAGGTTACTATCCGATCTGGGTCGAAACCAAAAATAGCGCGTTGTTCGCCGAGAAGTCTAGATTGTATCGACGGATTCTTTGAAATTGCATATAGGGCGAAAGCAACTGCTGAGCCAGTTGTATCATGCCCTTCGAACATAAAAGTATTGACTTCATCTCGGATATCCTCATCTGATAAAGGGGAACCATCCATAGTGGCTTTTAACAGTATATCTAAAAATGGTCTCCTTTCTTTATTACCTATATCATCTTGTTGATCATTTTTCTGACTTGAAAGATCTCCATTTTTGAGGAGGTTAGCTCTCCTTGCTTTTATAACTGACATTGTATAATCATGTATAACTTTTAGGTTCTTGGTTTCATCTCGATAATCCTGAGTAAATTGATAGAAAAATTCTAGTTGTTTAAGAAGACTTGAACCACGAATTAGTAAAAAATCGGATTGCTTCTTGACTGCTTTCACATATTCGGAATCAGAGTTTTCCTGAGCATTTACCGAAGTCCCCATAGCACTTTCTAAAAACTATCATATATGATGGAAAAGATGAAATTGAGAATTCTTACCACAAATAACATCCAAAGAGCATAAATTAGCAAAAGGAACTACATCAGTTTTGTCTTTTCCAACTTCCCCATATAATTTCCTAATTAATATTCTGGAATTTTTATCAAAAACTTCAAGAAACTGTTCTAATATCTTAAAATGAAAGGCTGGTGTAAGCAATTTCCTTCTTCCACGCCATTTTTCCTCGGAACTAGTAAGCAATCCGGAACCAAGCCATCGATTAAGAAATCTATACACAACTGCTTTATTAATAACAGCAGTATTACTGAAAAGGTTTTCCAACATCGCGGGATCAATCACATTTACCCAGTGAATGAAACCAAAACATCCCCGGATCCATTTTCCTTTACCTCTTGTCATGGTATAATTATTTAGTTGCCAATACATATCTAATCAATATCATTTAGTATGAGTAAATATTTGTATTTTTATTAAATAGAAAAAAAGACACTTACCTTTGATATCAGGTAGGCTAAGAATATGTCCAAAAAGAGGAAGCAGAAATTCATAACTTGGTATTCTCCACAAACCCTTAAAGTGTCGATAATAGTCGACATACCAATATATGATGATTAAAAGAAAGATACAAATTATCCCTTCTAAAATCATTTTGAAACAAGTCAGATATTACTAGACAGAAAAATAAATGAAGTGAGCTGAAATATGGGTTACTCAGTATTTTATATCAGATGCAATGATGCAATAATAAAAGTTGATAGGTTTAAGTTCAAATGTACTTCAACTTTTTGTGTTACACAATATTTAGTTTATATCGTAAGCAGTAATTTTGAAACTAATAAGCTTCGACTACCACAATCTGTTTGTGATACGAATATTCGCACCATTCTCGGAACTTAAAATTAACCCAGATTGAAGTTTGACAACATCATCTGTGGCATGTAGTGCATACTTCCGAATAAACATTGATATAGTTGTCTTCATTTCCATCATAGCGAACTTTTGGCCGATGCAGTTGCGATACCCGGCACTGAATGGTAGATAAGCAAATGGATGCCTTTTAGCTTGCTCCACAGGAGTAAACCGTTCCGGATCAAATACTTCCGGATTGGGATAGATGTCTGGATTACGGTGGAGACTATATACAAAATAGACGATCTGAGTTCCCTTCTTAAACCGGAAATCTTCTATTTCAAAATCCTGGGTTACTTGTCGCGCAAACAATGGGACTGATGGATAAAGACGAAGTGTCTCCTTGATAACCATTTCAAGGTACTTCATCACTTGAAGATCCTGGTAGGTAGTCATACGATCAGGGTTATTACCAAAAATGTCACGTTGTTCCTCCAACAGTCTGGCTTGTATCAGGGGATGTTTAGAAATTGAGTAGAGAGCGAAGGATATAGCCGAACTTGTGGTATCATGTCCTTCAAACATGAATGTATCAACTTCCTCTCGGATATCCTCGTCAGATAACGGGGTTCCATTGAAAGTAGCTTGTAGGAGAACATCTAAGAAAGGACTTTTTGTTTTCGCCCCTAAAACATCATCATCCTTCTGAATTGGCAGATTCCTTTTGTGCAGAAGATCAGCTCTTCTTGCTTGTATAACAGACATTGTATATCTATGAACTATCTTAAGATTACGCCTTTCTTCACGATAATCTTTGGTGAATTTATAATAAAATTCCCATTGTTTCAAGGCACTCATGGCACGATCCATCACACAATCTAGTAACTTTTTGATGGCTTGCACATATTCAGAATCAGCGCATTCCTGAGCGTTGACTGTAGTACCCATTGCAGTCTCTAGAATAATAATATTATTACTTTTAGGCAATAAAGAACGGGATCAAATATTTCTTACCACATATAATATCTAAAGTACACAGCCTAATGTAGGGAAACACGTCAAATTTATCCTTGCCCACCTCCTCAGAAATTTTCTTAATCAAAATATTGGAATTTCTATCAAAAACTTCAATAAACTGTTCTAATATTTTAAAGTGATAAGCAGGTGTCAGAAGTTTTCTGCGTCTACGCCATTTCTCCACATTGCTTGTCAGTAAACCAGTGCCGAGCCAACGATGGAAGAAATGATACAATTTTGCTTTGTTGATTACAGCAGTATTAGTGAGAAGATTTTCGATCATCGGAGGATCTACTATATTCAGAATATAAAAGAAACCAAGACATCCTCTTAAATATTTTCCCTTACCAGTTGCCAGGGTATGTTCATGGCCAACAAAATAAGCATCTGAAAATATCGCATTCAGCATCGTTGCTATCTGAATGTAAAATAACTTACTTTTGATATCAGGGAATAGGAAGATATGTCCAACGAGAGGGAATAATAATTTCGGGGTTGGTATCTTCCATACTCCTTTGAAATGTCTGTAATATTCTATAAACCACCAAAGAGTAACCAGAAACAAACCTCCGCCTAGTAATACGCATATTGTTACTATCATTTTGAAAAATGTACTTGACTGAACTAGTCACAACGATAAAACAGATTTTTGCATAATGAAACGGTCAATTGATTATTTGGTTCTTTTATAATGTTATCAAGGAGGTCATATTCATTCATTTTATTATTTCTGATTGACGTCAATGCATTAAATTGTAAATATCCGAATATGTTGTTGAATATGTTTGTAACATATGAGTCATTGATATCATAATATTATTGAAAACAAGAAGACATTAAAATTTAATAATTCTTATCTCTCCATTTTGGACAAATATTTGTTCAAAACGTATGTGGTATTTGTAAATAACTTGAAACTGTATTAGAAAACAAAGATTTTAATTTAAAGAGTTGTATAATTAGAAGAATTTATTTATATTTGATATTAA
>JAODAC010025228.1:0-16935 GCA_027575185.1 Mimaenictus wilsoni
TACCTTGCACCCATTTTATATGCTCAGCCCACTTTCCATTCGCCTTAAACATAAACCCCAAATATTTGAAGACATCAGCTCTAGATAATACTAGATTAGAGGTTATTTACGTGAAAAGTATTTAAAGTTATTTGTATTTTTTAGTTATTTTTAAGATCATTTTATTATACTCTGTAATCTATGGACGAGTGAATTTATCAGCTGGATTGACAATTTTTCCGATGATTAAATCTGCCCTCTTAATTCAAGAGAATTATCGTACAGGTTTATAAAACGGTTTTAGGCGAATTCATCGAAAACTACTTCATCAATATTAGGTAATTGTAAAATTCAAAAAGTTGGTTAGGGTTATTTCCAACAATATATATTACAACATTATCTTATATAACGTTATATAACAACCCTGATTATATATTATTCAAACTTATATTTCTTACCTTATATTATCCTCCAAGTGAAACAGTCAGACGCACCCGGGGCTTTAGATGCCGACTTTTGATTTGAGACTTTTCCCTCTGCTCTCTTAATATATACTTGAATGTACCTATAGGGTACTCAACCTTAGAATCTGAAAGTAAATATTTACAGAAAATGTAAAAATAACAAATTTAAGGAATTAAAACACCCTAATCTAAAAAATGCTAATTCTATCCAAAAGATATTAAAAATTAAGCAAGCTAGGATTATAAGCAGTAAAAGCTGATGCAAAATGATTATCATTATCAATCAGTGAATATAAAACATCATTCATTGTTTCATTCATTACGGTGATTTTCTTATGTAAAATAAACCATTGAAATAAAAAGTTGGTGAAAATTCTTGGTTTCACACATAATTATGAGCTAATTGGGCCCAACTGACCTTTCAAGCTAAGGAGACAATTGAGGGCTGAAGTAGTGCAAATTAATTATTATTATACTAGATGAAGGAGGACTGCTGAGAATGTGTTTAGCTGGTCATTTAGGTCGGCTGAGCCCAACGGAAGGTTAATCAGTAGTACTGAAGAATATTTCCGGTGCAGACTAAAATTTTAATAATTTACTTTTTAAACATGATCGCTAGAAATATATGCGCGATCTTCCTTCTCTGAAAGGAAAATGGCCGGATTTATAATAGCGCCCTATGAAATGATGGTAATAGGATCTGTATGTCCTTATTCAACTTCCTTTTGCCCGTTGGCGGGTCCAGAATGACGATAGGCAGTTCGATGGGTCAATCCGACCATACTTGGAATCAATCAATCCTTTGTTGTTAGATATTACCGGTGCTAATTGGCATTACAGATGCGGCAGTAGTTACTGGAGGGGCCGCAACCGTATCATACTATTCTCCAGCAATTAAAGCTTCTGCATCGGTTTGAGATCCTTTCTACCTGTTTTGCCATTCACGGTTTACGTGGCGTTTCATAATTGTACGGTTTCGTGTAACCGGGTAATTGAACCCATGGTCGGTAAAGTATAAGCTGGCTGCCTAAATATTAAAAAAGGGGCCCTCACCTCATTTTGACCTGCACTGTTTAATAACCTACAATTAAAACGAGAAAAACACGACTAATTTCTACTGTATCCGATTTGTGTGGAGGAGTGTATTTAAACCTGTGGGCTTCTCTCAAATAATTGTAATCTGTATTTGGCATAAAATGTGTTTTATTTTATTTTCGAAGGAGTTAATGTCGAGCTTGTTTGATTTTTACTTTCAGGGATTATTTCATGGAAGCTTTGTTAAAATTTTGTTTCACCTTGACTATTAATTTTTGAAGGTTAAATCTATCAGCCTTAATCCACAAAATTAGTGTACCGGTCTCTACAACACAATAAAAAATCTTAGTGGAGATTAAAAACACTTATAATCGAACATGTTGAACAGGCTATTGGACATGTTTATATAAAAATACTGCTCATTTATTAACAAACATACATTTTAACCTTATGAACTTAACCTTAAGCATAACGTACATATTATAAGTGACATAAGACATATTTTTAGTTGTTATTAATGCAATTTCATATCATATTGAACATTTGTAATGATTAATATTTACTAGTAAAGTATAAACCGGTTGCCTATATAATATAAAAATACCCTAACCTCATTTGTGACCTTTAAAGATAAATAATGTTATTTAGATCATTCTAAATATTCATATATATGTCATAATATCAAAAAATAGTCATATTAATCATATGAATTAATTCTTAAAAAATGTCACACATCCATTAATCATATTTTTATTTCATTAATGAAGAAAACGAAAACGGCTCGCCTGGAAACATGTTGGGAAACAATTATGCTTACGATGAGTGAGAGAGCACTTGCAGTTTTAATTTAAATTTATTGCGCTCATCAGTTTGGCAGACATTGGAATGTCTTGCGGTGTGCGTTGCTTCCGAAATGTCGTCGTGCAATGAAGTCATTAACCTTCGAGGTCACGATGGACTTACTGGTCCAGCAACTGGATGTCGAAACGTTGCCCGAGTCCGCGTTTAATTCGATACCACTCTGAAGTGGCACAGACCGATCGAATTTCCTCATCATCTTGCAAAAGCGCGCCTACGCCTCTAGAATTTGCCGCGGGCGCTTCTCTAATCTTAATTTAGCCGCCTCCGAATTTACGATCTCGGGAAATTCTGTCATAAACTTAAATATTCGTAAATATTCTCATAATTTGTTTGATTGGATAAGTGGAATTTACAATTTCTTAATTCTATGATATTTTCATGAAAGATAATGTATGATCCTTGATATTGATATTTGATTGGTGATTAGACCCAATCCAATATGCCCAACTAAAATATCGAAATTTTGTATATTAGTATACATGTTTATATATGTAAATATATGTAAATATATATGTTTTATTACCTTAACAGCTTTTCCATGAGCACAGGTGGCAAATATGGCTGCAACTTCACAACGATCGCTTTCAGAATAAGCTGAAAATTCAATAAAATATTATATTACTTTTTTTCAGTTCCATTGAGAAGATATGATGGATCTTGCTGGATATTATTGGTTTCTTACTTTTTGGGATACATTCATTGACAATATGCACTAGTCCTTGGTATATTTCAGGTGCATCCTTGAAGAAAGTGATAGTTTCCAATGCACCATCTAAAGACATTTTTCCATCTGAAGATTGCTACAATAAAAGATTAAACAGCATTATTTTCAATTATTTTGATACGTAGATGTATGTTCCCTGTTACACCCTGTTTCACCTAATAAATTACATAAATTCAGTCGCAGGCAGGTGAAGATTCGAAAAGTTTGCTTATGCCTTACCACTGCTTATAAGGCGTCCAGAATTTTTCGGATTTTGGAAAGAAACTTAAATTAAAATTAAATGTACTAGTCAAGCGATGCCATTTAACGTTTGGAGAAATGAGTAAAATCGCTTTTAGTACCCTTAGGAGGAACCAAGTTCGAGAAAATCACGTAGCGAACGAAAATTGCAACGAAAATTGCAATTCAAACTTTGTTTTGAAATAATTTCAAATATTTCAGTAATACAATTCCTATCCATGCAGAAATTAATTCCTAATTAAATGTAGTTTGTTTTGATTTATCCTATGAAGCCCAATGATAATGTAATCATTGAGAAATCTAACGTGCAAAATATTGAGTTCTTCGAAAAATGTTATCAATGTTATCAATTATTTTCGTATTTCCCCTAAGCCTAGGATCATAAATCATTTGCCATTCGATTCAGAGTGAAATTTACTATCAAGTCTAGCATCATCAATATTTTGGTTTGGTTTCTTAAAAGCTACATTATAACTGGTGAATCGTGGTGAACAGATAATAATAACGGCGCATTTTCGCAGCCAAAAAATTTGTCGAAATGACTTGTCCCAAAGATTGCTATGAGGTACCATCGGACTTGGGCCTTCTTAATTTTATGTTTATTTTTTTAATTATTATTGAAGTAATATTTACCATATGGACTTTTTCCTGAATACAAGCCACTAAACAATGACCATGCCTGGTCGTGGGCAAATTTTTCGCAATTACAGAAGCCAATTCTTCAGGACTGGCGCCTTCTGCTTTGCCACATTCCGTCGCCACCTCCGTCATGAATTCCGCCAAGTCCTTCTTCATTTGTTCATCGAATGCCTATTAAAAAAAGATATAAAAAGCACAAATAAGAATAAAATGGAAATTTTACTTACAGCTGCGAAAATCACAAAACATAACATTAAAACAATTAAGCATTTCATGATTAATTTCCGTTTTTCACTGAATAAAAGTAGCGATATCTTTTACGGTAACTACTTGAGGTATTCATATACACTCTAGCTAACATGTTCAAACCGTTCATATTTATATGAAACGAAAATTCCGTGTTGTTTAGGTCAAACATTAACTTTGCCTAATCATGGTTCTCTATTCCTGTAATTTTGATTTACCTTCAGACAATCACGAGTTTATTGCATGTAAATCGACATGTAAACAGTGCATATTTTGAATGTGCAGCCGTTTATTAATTTTAAACCGATGAGTTTAACATAATAACATGCATCACGACAATTACTCGTCTTCTTATCGCATTTGCGCATGGTAAACAAAGGAGAGAATTGAAATTACATTCATTGCGTTGTCGACTTGTTGCGTGAATGCATGCAAGTACTAACAAATAACAATTATTAAAACATTATCGAATCAGCTTTAGTTCCGAAAAATATGGAATTGTTTATTGTCAACTTGACACGTTTCTGAAAAAAAAAAATCCACAGACATAAATACTGTTTTTATAGAAGTGTGTAGTTAACTTGTTTAAAAATGACGACATTAAATTTATTTATACTCAAATCGTTGATTTGTTAAGCGGAAATTTCAAACTTTGTTGAAACATGAATTAACAAATTATATATCTGTGAAATAATCAAACATTAAGTAAAGTCATTGATAATGATGACGTTAATGATTTCGTGGAAATTTTACATTTTTCTTTTCGTTTCTTTTTTTATATAAACTACGTAAATGTACTACTGGTTGTATTATTTAATATGAATGGTAGAAATGCAACCGAATATTCATCTAATGTAAGATTGGTTGCGTATTATGAATCTTATTGTTTGTCGTTTTTCTATGAATAAATGATGCAACCGAATATACATTAATTGTAAGTTTGGTTGCCTATGATCAACTTCTATTTTTGCTGAAATCAAGGTATGATACAAAAATATAAACAAATGCACATAACCTACGTTGATTGAAATAAAACTTATCACAAACCGTCACGTTTTAGCCTTTAGATTTAAGTTTTTTTTTGGTTTTGTGTTTAAAAAAGTTGAATAAATGCGCGGCAATCCTGTGTGTATCAAGTGCGAGACAGAAGAATCCTCGTTATGGACGAACGCCGAGAACTTGGGTGCAGTTTGCTTAGAGTGCTTAAAAGATCTTGGCATCAATAAAGGGGCGGAGAGCAGTAAGGGTAGTAAAAGTGACTTGGTGGACGAACGCAATACGAAGTCAACAATGCGACAAACACGTAGTATGCGTACGACCACTACGCCGGCGAGCACCAAACCCCAGGCTGGTAAACCAGCCAAAACATTACATCCCAAGGGTAAAAATCGTCGATTGATCTTCAAAAAGCCACCAACGAAAGCACCAACAGCAGTTGCAACCCCTGTCACTAGTGACAATGTATTCTATAAGGTTTGTTCCGTTTTATTCGACTTTTGTTGATTAATCTCTACGATAAATTTGAAAAATGGATTATTTTCTATTTTGTTGAATGGGAAGTTTAATTTTGGTATAATTAATTTTCAGGGATTGTATTATCAAAAAGGAGACATTGTAAGCCTGATTGATGAAGATGACAACACATATTATGCACAATTGCGAGGATTTCTGACAGACCAATATTGTGAGAAGTCAGCAGTGATAACGTGGTTGCTACCCACACAGGAATCTCCACCTCCTTCCGTTTGTTTCGATCCAGCCACGTATGTAACAGGCCCCGAGGAGGATATTCCGAGGAATTTAGATTGTATGGAGTTTGTCATGCATGCGCCGTCAGATTATTTCAAGTCGAAGACAACTCCATATCCTACGGTTTATCCTACGCAAGAACAGGGCTATATTTGGACAAGATTGGAGCCGATAAAGAGGCTCCTACCGCAAGGTGATTAAAATTGTAATCTATATGTAACAGTAAACTGGATCAAATACATTTATTAATTAACGTGTAGTTGATGTGTTATTTGATTACTTCCTGTTTTTTGTTCTTCTATTTTGGTACTGTTATTTGGTACCAATAACAACGGTGATTTCAGTTGAGTTGAATTGTGTGTGTGTGTGATTGAGAGGGAATAGGGTGATTAAGGAATGTGTTTGTGTATTGGCTAGTTTTTTTTTTGTTCTGTTCTTAGGATAATTGGTGTTTGTCTATGCGAATGTTGTGTCTGAAGGGGATCGGCAATGCTGCGCAATAGCGTGCCGTTTGACGTACGTCCGTGCGCAGACAGCGCACAGGAGTATCGAGCGGCGGCGGTGGTCGGGGGGCGGGCGAGATAGGGGTGGTGCGCACGCGAAGCCATCACCGTCACTGCTGCCGACGCCGTTTGGCTCGGGTCCGCTCAGTCCGCGCCCGGCCTCGCTGCGGCAATGACCGACCGACGTGCCACAACGCTGCCGTCGCCGCCGCTATGACGAGCCACCGCGTCGCGCTGCGCTGCGCGCTGCTCGGCCTGCTCGCGGCCGCCACCGCCGTTGCCGCCGCCGCCACCGGCAGCAGCAGCAGCCAACAACAACAACACCATCCACAACAACAGCACCTTGATGACGAGGACGCGGCGGCGCTGCTGCCGCGTGCCAACGTCAGCAACATCACCATCTACACGCACAACCACGGCGGGCGGCGCGACGGCACCTGGAGGCAACAGCAGCAGCAGTCGGCGCTGCCTCCGCCTCAGCCGGCACCGCCACAGCAGCCGCTACCACACGACGTCGACTACGATGCGGACGGGGGGCTGCTGTTGTCGTCGTCCATCGACGCCGATGCGGGCGGCGACGTGGACGCCGGCGAGGGCGGTGACGCGGCGAACGCGTCGCACGTGGTGGCGCCCGACCCACTCTTCCCCGCCGACCTCTTCACGCTCGAGCAGCGGCGGCAGGGGGCCGTCGTGCTGCACATTCTCGGCGTCATCTACATGTTCGTCGCGCTGGCAATAGTCTGTGACGAGTTCTTCGTGCCGGCGCTGGACGTGATCATCGAGAAACTGGACATCGCCGACGACGTGGCGGGTGCCACGTTTATGGCGGCGGGCGGGTCGGCGCCAGAGCTCTTCACGAGCGTCATCGGCGTATTTGTCTCGTTTGACGACGTCGGCATCGGCACCATTGTCGGCTCTGCCGTCTTCAACATTCTCTTCGTGATCGGCATGTGCGCGATCTTCTCGAAAACTGTGCTGACGCTGACGTGGTGGCCGCTGTTCAGAGACTGCTTCTTCTATTCGGCCAGCCTCCTCACGTTGATCTACTTCTTCAGGGACAGCTACATCCACTGGTACGAGGCGCTCATTCTCTTCATGTTCTACATCTCGTACGTGGGATTTATGAAGTGGAACCAGCCGACCGAACGATGGGTGAAGAAGATTTTGTACAAGAATCGTGTCACACGCGTGCGGAGTACGGATCAATTGATGCCAACGGTAGGTACCATCAGGGGTCGCCCACTTTTTTCCCGTTTTTTAACATTTTTCGGTGAATTTTCAAATTCTATATTATAATTTAAGGAATAAACATTATCAACATCATTACCATATTTTGCTATTAACATATTCCAATAACATGAAAACTGGGGCGTAAACCAACTTATATGCATACTTAACACGGGTTGTAGTGATTTTAATGATTTTGTTCATATGAAGCCTTAATACTTGAATATCAATCTACTCCAAAACGTTTTCCACGACTTCTAATGTGTTTTTCCATGTTTACAAATCGTGGTACTCATGTCAATAATTTTCTCCTTTTTGTCTATTCTTACAAAATCCTATATCTCGAGGCTTTTTAAATCTTACCACAAAAATATACTAACATTAAATTTGTTCCTTTTTATCTATATATAACCTCAACCAAATCATACTATCCTACAAAGCATACCTCTGTCCAATCCGGTATTACTTACGAGAATTGAGAACCTTATTCGTGTCCCCTTTTCCAAGCAGTTCCTCCTGGTTTGTGATAATGCCATGGCATATCACTTAACCCACGAGCCAGCCAACCCAAAAACCCACGAGTGGGATCGATATTCTCCAACTCATGGATATATGTTCGCATTCTACTTTTTCGGATTGTTCTCCCTCGAATGTCACCCTACTAAATTTTATATTAATATATTTAATATTTGATTATGTGTAGACGTATCGATATCCAGCTTTTTTCTTTGCCTTAGTAACATTCCAACAGCCCCCTCCCCCTAAATGTAATTAACATTTCTGGTCCCTTTTTTGTTTTATTCTTTTCGCTTGAAATTCTTCGTACTATATGCACATCACGATGTTGAAGTAATTCGTGCGTAAAACCCACCGACGTCTATTGCTTTTTTCTCTCACGCGAGAGGATTTTTATTTTCCCTGAACATGATTAATAGTCGGTCTTATAATAAGGGCCGGTCCGGTTGTTGGCAGCTGGAAGGAATTGCAGGCGATCGCAAAAACAACACGCAAGTCATTGCAGGATTTTTGAATAAATCCTTTTATTGAATGGATATTTTGACATTCAAGTCGAGATTAATTCCATTCTTTTGCATATCATAATTTCGGAAGTCCGTTTTATTTTCAAATAAAACGAAAAATCATTTAAATACCATTTCGTAATATTAAATCTTTCTTTAGGTACTGAACTTACTCTAACTTTTAGTAACTTTAGCAAACTTTATTTCTTTAATTATAGGTGAAACTTTCAGATGTTCCCATTTGCAAATTCAAACTAGATTTTAAACAGTTGCAATTCAAACGCAAATCTCTATTTACTTGTACCATGTTTTATAATACTGTAGAATTACTTAAACTTTAGATTTGCTTAAAATTTACTCCGTTAAGTGCCTGAAATCTCCCTACACAAAATTTAACTCACAAAAATGGTTGGCGTTTTTCTGTAGAGCATCATTAACCACATTTTCATCGCTCTTCCTCAGTTTAATTAATTTATAATAAAATTTCCTACGTTTGAGAAGAATGTGTACGAAGCCTGTGTCTTGCAAGAAGCTCTCAAACCGTGCTAATAAGTGGCTAATTCGATTAACAGCAACGTGCAGTGCTATGATCATACACGTCATCCTGCCCTTCTATGTTAGAAAATCCTCTCTGTAAATCGACATATTGTAATAGAAATACTTTACTAGAATTATTTCCTGGAAATAAATTTTGTTACAAGGGCGCACGATTTGGAAGATATTTTAAATGAAGTTTTTTAAAGAATAGAATTGTGAACAAGAATAGATTCGAACTTTCCACGAGTTTCTATCATTATTTATGCAAAATATGTTCGAATCGGATTACGGCAAACATGCTCTTCCCTTCGGAAGAGAATGATTTGCAGGTATATGGTGGAAGTGCCCAAGTTGCCTTCGTTTTTGTGTTTGATTTCTCGTGCGGTGCGTGTTGGCCGATAGTGGAAAGTTGTGTCAGTCGTAGGGCGGACGTTCGATGTGAATTCGCCTCCGGGGAAATATGCAGCGGTAGGTCGAAGGGCGTACACGTGAGCGATCGAACTAACGGCGCAAAAGAGTCAAATCCAGTTTGTGCCTCGAAGCACGGCGGCCTTCGCTGTGAGATGAGAAGTGGAAGACGTAGAAAGTTTCTTTTTTTCTTCGATTGTATGTCCTGTGAGACGTTAGGTATTTTTTTTTTCGCACACTTTCTGCTAATCCAATAAGATAATTTAATGATTTTGGAATTATAGTTGATTAATCCATTATGTAAAGAAATTTTATTAAATTAATAAAATGACTTAGGATAGGGGACTTAGGATAAATCAATCGTGTCTGGATTAGCAATTTAATAAATTAATAGAATATAAGATCTACAGAATATTAACAACACAAGTACATGTTTTGATCCCAATTAAAATATTTAAAATCATTTAAATTTAAAATATTAAAATCAGATATTTTACTGTTAAATTCAAACAGGGCGATCAATATCTATGCAAAGTGACAAATTCAGATTGTAGATTAAGAGATGAAAAGTGGAAGATATTAAAAGTTTCCTTTTTATCGAATGAATGCTCGTCGAGATATTAGGATTTTTTTCTCATATTTTCCGTTAATCTAATTGAAAACTTGAATGATTTTCGAACCAACTACACCAACTATGTACCAACTATGTATAGATGGTAACATACCGTACATGACATACGGGGATTACAGGTTCAAGTCCTGTCGGAGGCATTCATCAATTTCTCTTTCTAATTATTGTAATTCGTGATTAACATCCTAAAAATTGCCTACCGATGATTATTTGTTCATATTAATATGTCAAAGGCAGCTTTGCTACGGTCATACTTCATGACAATATGATGGTAGTAGTGCGTTCGAGAATATAAACATCTCTTAAGTAGAAGAAAGTTTACTTTTTTATTGTATGTGCTACCAGAAGTTTGGTAATTGTTTACACAATTTCTGATAATCCAATAATAAGATTTAATTATTTTGCAAATATTGTTGTTTAACCAATTGCGCAAAGAAAATTTATTGGACTTGGCTCAGGATAAATTAACCTAATTAATCTAGGAATTTAATAAATTAACAAAGTATATCTATAGAGTTTGTATTTTAAGAACCCAATTAAATTATTCCAAATCATTTAATCCCTTTAAAAGGTCAAAACTAAGCATTTCACGATTAAATTCGCTATGAAGCTATATAGATTAATTTAATTGCCAAGGTAAATACAAATAAAATTGATCAGATGTACGTTCACCCAATTTTATTACCCAATAAATTATTTCGTAAATAGAGAAGCATGTAAGTTAAGAGGACATCTTTAATAGAATTTAATATCCTAATGTTGATATAAAGATTTAGTGCACTTCTGCTCAAAGAACGCAAATAAAGTGAGGGCCGTCATCAGGATAACGATAGTCCTCATTGTACTCACGTTCATGCCCACGCATGCACAGCCATAAACGTTAGAAATGTGCGACACGCTGTGCAATTAAATCAAGCAGACGCGATAATGTGTCCGGACATTAAATCTAGCACTGGCCACCCTTTATTCGCGTTTATACCCTTTTCATTTTTCCTTGAAACGTTTTTGCACGCATTCACGGCCCTGAACATGTCCGATTTAATCAATGAAGTCATATTTATTATCGTGCATTATGAGATTTTATGAGTTCCGGGGAGGAGAGTAGTTCATCAAAAAAGAAAACGTGCTATTGATGACATTGAAGATGAGAGGATAATACGTCGACAGGACAATGGATAATACTTTTATCTTCGTTTTATAACCAAAAAAGTGGGAGAAAACTATAAATAATCCGCCATTTCGGACATTAATGGGGATAGAGTCATTTTATATGAATAAAAACCGTCGTTATCAACAGTATTATAATTTTATTAACACTTTATGAGTTTGGCGTCATATTCTCAACGAGTGATTATCGTGGTTATGAGTTTATATTTTACGGTATTTCTGACTTTATTAATTAGGATATTAAAAATTATGTATATTCTTGATAAGGTTTTGGAGAATATATACCTATTTTTCAGCGCCACATATTCTGAAAATTTACGACTTGTTCAGTGAATTTTGCAAATATTTGTGTAGAAATGAAATATTTTATGAAAATATGTCATCTTTAATCTTTATACTAATCAATATTCCTAGCATAATTTTTTTCATGTTATTCACACACTATCATAATCTCGTTTGCAATCCCTTCGTCTGCGCAACCCCCTTAATCTATGTATGTTGTATTTTGGGCTGTATAACTAAATGACTGCTTTCGTATATTTCCAGCACCAAGCCGCGGCGCAAGCTTTGGTGAGTGCCCTCTTAAATCATATCTATCTGTCTATTTCTATCTTATCTTCACACACATTGCCCACCCCGAAATGCCTCCACTTTCCATCCCTGGTAGAAGGGAGGCGGTGGACTTTCTGTATCCAGCGCCCCCATGTCGGCTTTTAATGTGGAGTTTTTGTTTTCGTTTCTGTCTCTCGCTTCCACGTTTTCCCCACTGGCTTACTGTTAATCCCTCCCCGACCGCAATCCTCCCACTGCAGATTAATGTGTACTTTTCCTCCCCACAGGCGGTGCGCAAACAGCAATAAACACTTTGGATAATAAATCATTTCTAAGCATGTAAATCGCACTTTAATTTGTTGTCAGTTGGTCAAAATTGGCCGAATTTACGGTGTCTGGTTTGGGTGGATAATTTGTTGATTGAATGGATTAGAGGCGACTGTCGCGGATTTCCTCGGTGTATTTGGCCTCGGCCGTGGTTTGGAGGGCACCACGTGTGGAGTAGAAGTTCCCGAGTTGGTGAATCCTGCCACATTTCGTTTGGCCTCGGTCATAGCCAGGGCGGCGACCATATACCTGTGAAGAGGTTGCTGGTACAGGTTTTGGTGGTGCCTCCTGGAAAGAAATAATTATATCAGCCCATTGTGATTAAGTGAAAGGGAAATGATGCTTTCCACTTGGTGTGAACAAATCTGATTGGTTGAATAGACCTTGCATACAACGGTCAAAATATGATCAGAAAATCTTTTTGGGAGTGGGATATCCTAGACCTAAGCTAGTTAGAACCCGGTTGTAAGCATCATAGTTTCTCTTGATTATAACATATTAATACATTCCTGCAGTCATTCGAAGATGACAGAATGACAGTAGTTGATTTGAGAAGAAGGCGAAGTATTTTTCAAATCATTCTGATCGGTGTTCCTCTATTCCTCTTGATAAAATATAATATAACAAAGCCCCGATTGATCCTATCGTAAATTTATCTACCTTTTCTTGAAATGAAGCATTAGCCCTTCCTTTGGAATGACTGAATACCACAATAATTCCAATTCTATGTGAGAATTAGAGCACCCAAAAATACCTTGAACTAACCTAATTAGACTAGTAAAATCTAAATGCATCTACTTTAAGTTAGAATGAAGTATTGGTTGCTTCCCAAGAATAACTCTGAATACCAGAATTGATCAAATTCAATGGAAAATCATCAGGACCCCGTTAGATGACACAAGGACACCGTGATGAAAGCTTAAGAATAAGAGACACAGTTTACCTTAAGTCTACGTAAGGAATGGAGCATTGGGATTTCCCCTGGAACCATCACAGGTCCCTTAAATCACCCTGGGACACTCTGATTCGATTAGAGACATATTTACCCTGTAGATTCTAATCAATATGGCTCAGGTGATTTTTAACAGCGATATAATTATTATTAGCCCTGCTACTGATTATGTAAATATGGTATTAATAAGTATAAGAGATATAACCATATTTGTACTTCCTCAATGTAAATTATATAGAGAAAAACAATTTTAGCTCATAGCTTGGTTGCAATATAATCTAATAACTTGAAAAATATATTGAAATATATGTTATCCGATTCTACATCGAACAATGAAAGAATTAGTTGAAAATTTCAGAAATGTACCATGAGTATATGGATTGTTTCAGGTTTGGCTTTTACGGTAGGATCACACGGATAAAAGTTAGAATGAAGATAAACACATTTTCAGATACTTGACTTATTTTTAAAATATTCCCTTAGTACAATACCCAAAGATAAGAGCATATTAAGACAAGAAAATAGGAAAATAGTTGCACAACTTGTCGGAAACAAGTTTACAAATTTTGACATTTTAATTGACATTTTAACAGTAGAGGTACAAACAAATCTATTATAATATGCTGTTAAAGTTCCCCATATTTCCCGGAGCTTTTATCGACGCCAGAAGTCAAAATTTCGAAAACTTTTAACTCTACCAACAACTCTACCTTTTCGAACTGTCTTATTCATCCCTCCACCTATAGATGTGCATACATATAAAGACCTAACCCACTCCATGCACAATCATTTGAATGCCAACTGCTGACACCGCTCTATACTGCCATCCGGCTGCCTGAGGTCTCCCAGAGGCTGTGCGAAACTTTCGCACGCGAGCAAAGTCGTAATAGCTTTTTCCAGCCGGCACTGCGCTGCTCCAATTCCGTGCACAATGGGGGATGTAAGTAGAAACAACGCTAAAGCCACCTTCGGCGCAACTTCACCGCTCTCTAGTGCGCACGCCGACGCTTCATTTCCATTGTTATCGAGTTAAACTTGTTAAACTCAAATTCCCACATATAAACGCACACACGTTAGCGCCCGCCAACCACGACACATATTGGTCTAACCTCAAAGTGCAACTTAACCTCCACGAAACGCGCATAATCCTACTTTGCATCCGATTTACATATATTTTTCGCATGCAGCTACCGATTGTGCAGCAAATATTTGGCTGTGGTGAAATATTCAGCGGCGTAATTGAGAAATTGAATATGAAGCAAATGACAACACATGAAACGCAATTATCATGATAGAGGCAAATTGAAAACGACACGCAAAGCGTGAAATTGTGCCGACGCTGAGTCAATAAAGCTATTAATTCATACTACGAGTTACGATGTACTCAAATTTAAATAGTGATTACGGGTGGATGTAATCACTATTCAACGAAATTGGTTATTAATCATTAGGGGGTAGCTGATTAAGTAATAAGTAAATGAATTCATAAACAAGGATAAGCTATTTTTAGCTCATAATGATATTCTGAGCATGTTGTGCTATTATTAGTTCTTTATTCTATTCTTAGGACTATTTTTCTGAACAATTAGGATTTATGTTTGCATACTTTTTTTCTAGACCCTTAAGAGGACCCAAGTCCAACCATTTGGCTGCTATATGATGGCAAAATGATGGAACTAAAATGTAAAATTCACACTTTGGGTCAAAATAATTTCCTATAAACAAATTATAGAATACTCATTCATGTAGTATTGATCGTCCATTAAATGTAGTTTGATTTGGTATAACATATGGAATGCAAAGATAGTGTAATCATTGAGAAAGCTAACTTTCAAAAGTATCGAATTTCCTAAAAATGACTAACATTCAATTGTTAAATCTTATCATATTTCTCATTATCGTAGGATTATAGATCATGGCCCCTTCGTTTCTGTGTGATATTTGCTACAATATCCTGCAAGTTAATTATAATAACGACGACATTTTCGCAGGCAGAAAAAAAAAGAATTGAACTGACTTGTCCTAAATATTGCACCTTTATTTGTATTTCCTCCATTCCTATGTACCCAAATCTTACAACAATTGATTCAAAAGAAAAATGTATTACAATACTCAGTAAGATTTTCTTTGATTGATTACTTAGAACCGGTATTATAGAACTACGTAGTTGACTCTAATATCGTCAGTATCCTTGACCTCACAAGTCACTTGTCAGGTAAATGATTCGGCATAAAAATTCAAGTTTTTCCTTATTTCTAAGAGTATAAATTATATACCAGTTGATTCAGGATAAAATTTGCTACAAAGTTCAGGTACAGGATTTTCGTTTAATTTTCTAAAAGCGATATTACGACTCATGAAAATTGAGTCTAAAAGCGCCGTTTCGGTGCACAAATGTCGTCGTTACTACTCAACTTTCATTAATTATAATCACTTATAAGTAACTAAATAAAAAGGTGATACTGGAGTTTCAAGCAAATTTCACACTGTATCGATTTATAATCTTAGGAAATATGAAAATAGTTGACAACATTGAAACTTGTTATTTTTCAGAAAATTTGATTCTTTGCACGTTAGATTTCTCAATGATTGCAATATCTTTGGTATATTCCAAAACAAACTACAGTTAATGGAGAATCATTCCTGTACAATTGCATATAATATCTTATTTTAAAACTAATTTTGAATTTCACATTTTAGTTCCCCCGTTTCGTCGCTACCAATAAGTGGTAGGGCCGGACTTGGGCCCTCTTAAGTGTTTTCCTGCACTATATTCGCAAAATAATACTATAATGCGTTAGCTTATATAAATTACCTGGTGAAGAAAAACAAATTCCGGATGTTTACCAACGGAAAAGGAAGTTATTACATTATAAATTGACCAAAGCATGATTACACTTACCTGTTGATGAATGTTTTCCCACGTGTCGGGCATAAATCCTCGATTCTCACGCTCTTTGCGCTTGTCGAACAATGGGAACACTTTCGTAAAAGAGAAGAATTGATCATAACCCAGCTTAACGCCACTTGCTGGTTTATTCCCGAAGAAGGTTAATTCCGTCTCGAGGTCTATTTCTGGTGGAGGCTTTAATGAAAAAACAGTCATTACATCGATTGTCATCCAAAGTTATTGAATACTTACCAATTTTGTTTCCAATTTTTGATACATATCGCTGTAAAAGTGCATTTGACTGATTGGCGACTTCGCCAAGCGTTTCTTACTGGAATAATCCATGGTCTAAAACATTAAATATATATTTATACAAATATTAAAATGAGAGTGTCACAGCTAGTAGACGTTTAATTCGCGTTTCGCGTTTCGATATTTGGCAGTTTGTGGTGTTGATCTGTTGCCATGCGTCTAAATATTCACCATCTACGATTAACAGCAATTATCCTGATGATGATGTGTTATGCTTGTCAGTTTTGAGAGATGTGCTGAGGTGTGAAATTGATGAAATATTTGGCCTCGACTTCAGCAAATTCTGAAGCATCAAATCTAATTCGAATGAAATTATATTAAAATTTCGGCAGGGGAATGGAAGAAAAGGATATTGCTTTTTTGCATTCCTCCGCTATCAGTAATGCGTTGATAAATGAAATCACGACGTGAGAGTGCGTGGCTGTATTTATTTCATTAAAAAGGCATTTATCAAAAAAAAATTATTAAAAGTA
>JAODAC010025239.1:0-16933 GCA_027575185.1 Mimaenictus wilsoni
TATATATAAAATAAAAACCTTCACATGTAGGTGTATGTATTATATAACTTGAGTTATATTAAAGTAATAATTTATTAATAGCAAATTTTCGCCCCCTCTTGTCTGCAGTAATTATTCTTCGCTTTGCTTTCGCCTGCCAAGGTGAATAATTAAAACATCAACGAAATACACGCACAGTTGAACTATGCGCCGGGCGCGGGCGTCGAGCACCTTTCAAACTCCCACCAACGCCGCCATCCTCCATCGAGAGTGTTGGAGGTGATTAAATGCAAAAGACTGCGGATTTTCATTTGCACGAAGGCGCTGAGATGCAGGCGAGTAACTCATAAAAAACCTGGCCAGGCGTCGAGTGGCTGCCTGTTGGGTGGGGAACTAGGAGAGGGTGGGCCAGCCGGCGACGGCGAGTCAACTCTCAACCCTTTTTTCCTCTTTTTCCGGTCGGGCCCGGCGCAAAGGAGCAATACCTTTTGCGATGCACGTCCGAAACAAAGGAAGTGCTCAAAATCGATAACAGGTGGATTCATTTCAGAATTTCTCGTTGCGGGGAAAATTAACAAATTAGTTCTCAACGAGATCGCTTTTTTCCTTTCGCGAACCCTCTTTTATTGTCTGCAAATTTTACTCCCACTCGTTTTTATAACCTTAGCGTAAAATCTGCGTTTTTGCTTAATAAAACTTTAACGGCGATTTTTCTCGCAATTTGATAAGATCGAATTGCGACGGTAATAGAACGTGCCAAATCTCACGTGTGTCACGCTTTCTGGCGGATGCGTCGGGAAGAGGTTAGAGTTAATAAAGAAATTTCAGGGTAAAAGTGCAATTGCAGTAAATTTCAGACGCCAGCCGTGCACCCACCTTTACTGGATTTTACGAGCGGTCTTTGTAAATTGGCAAATTAAACCTTTTCGTAATACAATACGATATATTTAATTTTCCATTTGGGAAATTCGCTTCTATTGCTGGCGCTGGAGCCAGGCAGCGTTTCGCAGCCGTCCGGAAAGCCCGGAAATTCCAATGCAATGCATATAGGTACAAGATAAACCCATCTACAGTATGGATAATAAAACACACACAATACTTGGCGCACTTCTTGAAGTTTTACTCCTCGTATTTGCCACGGATAGGTCTATGACTATATAGACTTTTCTTCCGGGGGTAGTTTTGGGCTTTCGTAGCACGCTGAAACCGCATGCCGTCGTTCCATCGCTAGTTTATTATCAGTAAGTTTATAGAGTTTATATTGGATGCAGTATAAACTCGATGGTGTAATACGTGGGCGGTTGGCTTCGGGTGTATGTGCCACTGGCAGTGGCACTGGCACCAGTTGTCGACGTGCGGAACTGGAATGCCAACTTCAATTGTTACCGGTCCACGGGAACACGCGACTGGCTGGCTGGGAGGGTGGCAGGGGGAGAAAAAGGGACTATGAACACAGAGAGTAGGAGTTGTTGTAGATTAAAATGTGGTTGTTGGGTGAATTGTATAGTTCTAACTCTTCCGACTATTATCATTTGTTACTAAATATTTTTATGAATTTATTTTATAATTTTTATTACATTTTTTTTATAATAAGAAGTAACAGCTGACAATTCAATTAATTTATCGTAGCTTCAAATAAAGGAGGTGAAATTGTTGGTTTTGAGATGACAAACATGAGCGTCTTACGAGCGCTCTGCAGTAATTGACAATATCGTCTGAAATCTGAAGAATACCATGTTATCCATTTCATAGATCGAGTAGATGAGTAATTACATGACATAAGCATGCGTTAAGTGCGACTTAAGTGCTTTGGGTGGCAGCTGGTATGAATGTCGATCACCGCCCAACGTAACCAGCCCCTAGATTAAATCCGTGAAGTGTCCGTACACCGTACTGCCTGCGTTCCTGCCGGCTAACAAGAAGAGCGTCCATTGAAGCCGAGCTTTTGTGCCGCCCGCCTCCTCTTGCGTGCGGCACAAAAGCCATTTGGTCATTCACATTCCGGGCCGAACACGAGCCGTGCCATGCCAACAACAAAAAAGAACGCGATGCCCCTTAGAAGAAGCGCAAAGTGATGAGACCTTTAGGAATTAATCACAAACAAGTGAAAATTGAACACTGAGCACTTGCTACGACCTGAAAAAGCATACCGTACTCGGCGTTTTCCACACTTAAGTGTTACTTTTAATATCCGTTCAGACGAGATCATCGACTCTCGTTTTTTCGTTGTTTAATTCCATATCAAATAACGCTGGGTGATCTTGGAGGTTGGAGGATGATGTAACGTAGTAACGCCTAGGCCTCTGGAGTTCCATCTAGCAACTAGATCAAAAAAGTACGTCGAAATTTGAACGCATCATGCTCGCGAGGAGACGCGGCGAGCGATGGTATATGCTGATGCAACATGCTGAGCTTTTAGCGGCTTGCGTTGAGCTATGTTCCACCTTGCAAGGCTTAAACTGTTGGAAGGCATGGAACCGTAGGAATTTGATTGCATTTTGTTGCGGTAAGTATACTAATTATAGTGGTTCGCGGCCGAGTTTTGTTTTCTGATCGCGCCGGCCACCAAGCAGTAAGAAAATTACTATAGTATAAGAAGTTGAAGTATGTGTTATATACACCGTACTGAATTACAGATAGATCACACTTGCTATTATAGTCTTACTCGTTGCGTTGTTTCAAGGTTACTTTGTTGGTAAAAGAATGAAGAAATCTTGTGGAATATGGAAAGAATGTTGTAAAAACTGTATACATGCATACTTTAAAAATGGGTATTTCTAGACATTAAGGTGGTTTTAAGACTAAAATTCGTAAAAACATAGAAAGGAAGGAAAATCAGAAAGTAAAATGGAATGAATTCCAGTAATAAGATAAAGTTTCTATTCCTATTAGAAATTAGACAATTTTCGTGACATATAAAACATAATAGATATCTAAAGATACAAGTGAAATGAAATGAGAAGAAATTCAAATATATTCGCCGATGTTATTTTAAACGACCAAAAGAATTTTTTGAAAATTCGCGTTTATTTTTTTATTTATTTTTGACATTTTTCGGTGAAATATTGCTCATCATAGATATACTTACCAGACCTGATATTGCAGAACGAAGAATTCAATCAGATCTGCAATAGGACAATTTTAAGGATTATTTTAGATGGGGAAATTTTCTCTCATTGCTGGAAGGTTCGCTATTAGCGACTTATTTAGTCGAAATATGATAGACAATAGTTTACAATAATTATAGTTTTTTTTTGTGTAAGATTTAGAGAAAAATTAGCTTCATTTCTAAAACTGAAGAGGTAGAATTCTGAAGAAACATAATATTCAATAATGTTAAAGATATTCTACCATTTCAATCAATTTTTCGTCCTTTTAAATAGTTTAGTACCAACAAACTTTGAGTAAAGATTCCACCAAACAGATTTTAACCCGAAAATGAGCGATAAATTATCACTTTCTACCATACTAAAAGCTAACCAAAAATAAGACGGTGGCGACATCAAAGAAACCGAGAAAAGACATAAATAACGCACGTAGATGAGGAGATGAGACTCTCAATTGCTTCCAAACACTCGTGGTTGTCTTTCAATAAGCAAATAAGGAAAGCAGGTATGAACAGCATCATCATCAACAAAATACAACCCGGTGACGCTAATCTAAAGGCATCACCTTCCGTCAATCGACCACGTGTACGCTCCTCTATAGGAGTGTGACATTCGTGTGACTTTAAAGACGACTTAAGGACAACTTAATGAAGACGCAGCAGCAACAGCACGAGGACGTATTCAAATCCAGTCGACCCGTTAAAATCATATAACGTGATTATGCCACAGCTCGTTGTCACGACCGGAAAAATCTGACGCAATCGTTCATCTGATTTTATCGCCTCTGCATCGGTTCTTTTTTATGATTTTGCGCTCGTGTTTATTATTTGTATGCAGTGCGACAAACGAAGGTGGGAAATTGTTTCGCAATAAAAGCGCATCGCAGCACGATGTAATTTACAATCGCTCCACGCCTGTTTGCTGCCTCCCTCAAACGGCGACGCGCATCGGCATCATGCATTTGCATTGGTGACACTGCGCCAGCTTGCGGCAGCTGAGAAAATATGATCGCAGCGATGCAATAATAAATGGAATTATTCTGCTGCACAAGTGCTATATCTCTGCAGGAGGGGAAATACATGGAAATTCGACTTTTATTTCCTTTTTCTTATAATATAATAATACGGAATATTTGATTTTTATATCATTTTGAATAAAAATGTACAATTGTGAATTCAAGATCTGGTTTTGTAGAGATAGTTGTAAAATTGAATACTTCGACTGAATATTTGATTTGATTTCAGAGAATATATCATCAGTTGATTACAGCTAATTCTTGTTAAGAGTATATTATTCCACCAGCGTCACCTAGCGGTGAAAATAGTCGACAGGATTTTATCCCTTCTACTGTTACCTAATATTGATTTTTCTGCCGTTTCTCTCAAAAATAATAAATGTTTATTTAAGAATTAATAACCATGTTTAAATGTTAATATAAAATAAAAACGCATGAAATTTATCAAATGAATGAAATGCAAGAATATCTATTAGATTATGGAAAATTAACCTCTTTAGAATATCATCTTATTTTATACAATATAAAACAATTTTTGGAAATCATATTTGAATTTACAGAATTGTATATCATCTCTTACTGTAATTTCGCTTAAAAATAACTTTTCATTAGTGAAAATAATACATGTTTATTCAAGAATTATTGAAAATGATTAAAAATTCCCAAAATGTTAATTTTCATCCTTTGTGTTTGTTTTCCGTCCAACATGTAAACATTGATTAAATTCCTATCATTTTCATATGCATGCGTTATTGAACTGGACGAATGCGTGCAGCGTCATCGAATGCAAGTTTCCAATTACGAGATTTCCGATTTCCAGCCAAAAGAAATCATTAAACATTCCAAATATTTGAGTTGAGCGATTTCACTTTTTCCTTCGGCCGGCTGTCCATGAGATGATCGTTAACATTCCACCGCGGCATCGTCCAAGGCGCGTGCATCACACACGTGCGAAGAGTTTTCGAATGCAACAAGACAAAAAAAAAACAAGCCAACAACGTTTCTACAGCGCTCTTGTTCTACTCATCTCCATCTGCATTTTTCGCTCGGCGATCGTCTTCATCATCATAGGCGTCGCGTCGGCATCGATAAAAATCACAACCCGCGAGGCGCATGCAACCATCTCGCATTCGAAATCGTAATCTGACCATGAGCGATGCTCGATTAATTAATATTAAAACTATATGCAGTTATGCCAAGCAGCGAACACGCAGCGTATTAAAAAGTGAATTAGAAGAAAATGTGCCGCTCCAAAAAGTAAAAAGTGGATTTCCACACTTTCCATCTGCATGCGATAAAGTGGTTACGTACACACATCGGCATCGTGAGGAAATTGCCAATTGCCTTAAGTCACTTCCGGTACTTTAACTTGGCGCAGTCGTTCGCGAATGATATTTGCACGCATTCGTATTCATGTCAATCTCAATTAACGAGGATGTTTCACTTTCTTGATGTGATGTTATTCAAAGAACTACATCAATTCAATTCTAATGTTTTTTATGCAGTTATTTTGTCACATTACGATTACACTGGCTTTCTTTTTACTTCTTCGTCATTGATAGACACTTCGATAGAAATTTTAGGAATAAGTCTAGTGTAAACTTGGATATATTGTGAAATTAATTAGGTAAAAGTTTAATACTATATTTGCTAATGGATGTTGTGTAAATAAACTTTGAGTGCGCATGGAATATGAAACATATATTGTAATTAGCGAAATGGCACCAAAATTAATGAATAATTTACCGTTTGATTAATTTCTACCGGCGTTGTTATCCATGTTTACCAATATTAGTATAATTTTAATTATAAAATTTATCAAAACATAATTATATTATGAGATATTTTTGTTTATTTTCAGTATTAAATAATGAATAAATATACATATTCCTATAAAATATTAAAGTATATACATTTATACTTTTTGAGAGATTAAAAAATATAAATTGGTATATAGTCAAAATAATATAATGAAATATTTACAATTTAAATGAGGAATTTCGTGAATATTAATTAAAACAACAACTTTCCACCATTTCACACATCTCTTGCTAAAGATTTCACTTTTATTTATATTTGTCTTATTTCTAGGTACACAAATCTTGCACCAATCGATTCAGAATTAAATTTGCTATAAACTGTAACAATACTTTTTCGTATAGTTTCTCAGAATTGATATTATAATTGATATAATTTAATCATGTTATATATCGGTGAAGTGAAATTATATTACGAGATATATTTGTTTACTTTTCAGTGAATGAATAAATATACATTCCTATAAAATATTGAAATATACACATTTATAAATTTAAGAAATATAAATTGGGATAAAGTTAAATATTGAAAGAAGTTAATAAAAATGCCCATAAAATCAATAAAAAAGAAAATATTTGCCATTTAAATGTGGAATTTCGTGAATATTTTTAAATAAATCAAACAACTTTCCACCATTTTACTCTTACTTTATAGATGTAAAATTTCTAATCGGTTTAAATTCTTCTTAAACTGAAGACGATTTGACATTTATTATAAACTGAATGCATAATTTCAGGAATTTTAACACTGTGCATCGTAAACTAAATCAGATGCTTTCCATTCATAGAGGTGATCAAGCGAATGTCAATAAATGTCACAAATATAACAGACCTGTAATGGATTAACCAGTGAGCATAGCAATATTTTATGGACATTCTAAAGAAATTAAGAAGTCTAAAATGAAGAAATCATCAAGTGGTAGGATAGAATGGGTAATATTATAGGTTGAGAAGGAGGAATTTCAATAGGATTAATAAGATGAAGTTCTTTTTAGCTTTATTAATGTTAATACATTTCTAATGGAACATACTTTGAAGTATTAAGAGGAATTTAAGCGTTGTAAACTAATTTTAAGATACATTGAGGATTGGAATAATAATTTCGTTAATAATTGAAGAATAAATATACTTCGACTGAACAATAAAGAAGTAGTCTTCTTCGAGTTCAAATAGGGTAATCCTAGGTTAGATTTAAAAAAGTTTTGTCAGAAATGATTTTTTTACCTGATTAATAAAGAAAATCCATAATTTAATTTAATAATTTCAATAGAAGAATATATTTTAAGGAATTTTGAGGGATTTACGTTTCTTTACCAAGTTATGAAGGCACATCTTGAATACTTGTTATGTTCTGCGATTGCAGTATTGGTTGTTAAAGTGTATTCGTTTGGACTTTGCTTTTCAGGATAAGCAGGCTTATATTACGCCAGTACTCTTCATCACAAGTGAAAACTTCTTTAAATTCGAACTTACTGACGAGAATTTATTCAATGTTGTCTTAAAAGATAGCCATGATATTTAAATTTCTTTAACATTTTAAAAACATTGAGTAAAGCAACAAAATATCATTTAATGTTAGAATTTAACTTAAAGAAAGTTGGGAAACTCTAAAAGTGTTCTCATCCTATCAGTCTGAAATTGAAAAAAAGATAAAACATTTATTATAAGCAAAAGACATAAATTGGGAAAATTTTAAGCCTTATCGTTAGGGAAAGCGAGTGTTGGTGCCTTCCATTTACAAAGGTGACATTTATTGACATTCGCTTGACGATCAAAGCACAAAGTGCATCAATCACAAGCGGCTCCGCGGATGCAGCAAGCACATTTGGTGGCGGCGCTCGGCAAACGCGCTTCGGAAAGAACCAACAACGATATCGCATTACGGGGCGCTGGTAATAGATATTTGCGAGACGATGCACAGCGTAACAAGTGCCATTCACCTGTTACCCGAATGCATTGTATACTCGCGCCAGCAACCAACAGCCGTCTCGTATTCCGACGCTTTCGGCGTGTGCGTTTAACATGCGCGCGAGCCATGAGGCGATGATGATGCCGCGCTTCTCACCTGCAGAAATATACTCCTGTAAACCCACAGGTGTATGTATACATGCGTGGCCTGCAAGTACTGAGGTAATACTCATACCATGCACACACATAGCCCTCGTGTGGCAGGGGGAATGCTGGTGCGTTCGGTCGCAATCTCGCGCGGCTCGCGAGAGTCAAGTTCGTGCGCTTCAAGGACCCGCTTTCTCCCGTCGACGGCGACGCCGACGTTTTTGGATGTTGTTTCGTTAAGCATTCAGGGCGACTGCCCAAAAAACCAATAACTAAACGTTCATTGCCCGGCTGAGAGAATTGAGAGTATGAGTGTGTAAAATGTGCAGTAAATCAACCTGGCTGCAACCGAACTTGTAAAACTACGAGTAGGGAGAGATGCTTTCCAGCCTGCATGTAGATTACGCGAGTTGGTGACTTCAAAGTCACGGATTATGACTTAAGTATCGTCCGAAAGCTCAACGCTAAGCATGCGTAACCATTCCGATATTTATTATCCAGTGAGGTAGCTAACTATGCGTGTCATTTACATTAGAGATGATTTTTGTGTAATTTGACATAGATTTCTACGGTTTGTTAGAATTGTGTGAGTTATTAGAGAGTTACTACAGAGAATTAGTCATTATATTGATGCATTTCCTACGTTTTGAAACTGATGCGTTTTGAAATTGATGGAAGGAGGCGACAAAATACGAAACAATAATGTATGGAAGTAATCAATATGAAAGTTCTAAAGAGAACGTTTTTAGGTGAAATTTTGAAGTTGGAATATTAATCATCCAACAGTCCAAGTTATTTCTTAAATTACTTAGTTAAGCGCATGAAATGTATACAACAAAACATATTAAAACATAAAAGTTCTAAATGCATACAATAAAGAACTAATTTGTCTCAATGAAAGTAGATTTCTTTATTACTTTATTGAAATATGCCACAGTTAATGCATGTATAAATGCATAAATCCAACGACTGAAAGTAGTACGGCTCTAATAATTACACAATTAAGTACGTGGGAAATTAGCATCAGTCTGTTAAGTCATGCCGTGACTCCACTCAACTCACAGGTAGTACCATTCGATTCAACTTCTTGGACTTTCCTGTCATCTAGTTTAAATGCTATACGCCGAAAGCGTTTTAATGTTTCGCTTTTACTTTCCATTCGGACATCGATCGCCGATTTTTTTCACCGGCACAATACGCAAACACGCAGTAAAATGCAAAATGTTTTATTCTCGCAGTTTAAAATTTAACATTTTAACATCCGTGTGTTTTTTGCACGCCACTCGGCCGTGTGCATTTTAAATGAAAGCTTGCCAACATTTTGAGTGCGCATCAACATGAATACAAGTGGGAAATACTCGGAAATGCAAAAAACTAGGCGTAGGCATTACAGTAAAAATTGCGGAAATACTTGGCGCGTATGCCAAACCATTTTTGCTGTGTGCATTTTTGCACTCGGCTTGATTGTTTTATCGAAGGTAAGCAATCAATAATAACGCGCGATGTATGCCGAATGTTTATTTAAAAGTTTTTCAATTTACGATTAAATTTTGGTGAACAAACGCTGCGCACGCATATTGTTTTTATTTTCGTGTATAGCGACGAAACGCACGGACGAACGAATTTCCCATTTGCTGCACGGTGTGTGCGTGTGGAAAACTATATGTTTCAATTATTTTTTGTCTATGTCATGTTTTTTACGTTTCTGCAAAAATCCCATCCCATGCGATGATTAAATTAAATAAATAAAGGAATATCATATCTAAAAGTTAAATTAATGCTAGGCATGGAATTACAAGAGAAGTTATTTATTTTAACAAGCAGAATTTCGAGGATTCTAAGCCCTGCAGTAAGCTTGAACTTTTCAGGTTTCGCTTCTCTACACTGTTGTTGGTAGGATGTGCAAATTTGCCGTTTCCGTAGTTTTGCTATTTGTTTCGTCCAGAGGATGGAATTTTTTTTGTTTGATTTTACCGAGCATGGACTGCTATAGTCATTAGCTCTATTCAATTCTTTTTCAATGTAATTAGTCATATTAGAGGCTAACACTATTGATAAGAAAAATAATTCACTTTACTATGCATCCCCACCGAGAATCGAAACCGGGACCTCATGGACAGTGGTCATCGACCATAGCGTTGCGCCACTTGGCTGGACAATGCACCTATTAATTTACGTCCTTGGGTTTGGCAGTGTTGGTCTACGTTCGATAGTCCTGTTGAGTAGTGTAGAAGTCTACATAAGTATATTTTCGCAGCTAGATATTGTAGCCCTATTGGTTAGTACAAAATCTTCCACCTTTCCGCTAATCTAACAACGCCTGAGAATTGCGAAAATCATATATCTTTTAGAAATAATATTTTTATTCTAACATATTCATATGATGAAGAAATCATGAAAGTTAGATGTTTATTGAAAAACCATCCCCTAAGAAAAACGGAGCATGTATGAGGAACACTTATCCCATCTTGGAGTTTATTGCCGCTGAGTTTTCGTATACATGTTCGCGCTAGCGGAAAATCGCGTTTGCCAACTGGAATTTATTCACTAAACTTTATCCACACATCTACGAAATTCGGTATTATGCGGTGCATATGCCAATCGTTACTATTTGCATCCCAACTTTAAACTCGCCGCTCCCTAGCTGCACATACTGGGATTTTTGCACAAAACTTACATCGCGAAATTCGCCATCGATTCGCGTTTGTGGTCGCATGCGTTCGCAAAACTGTCGCAAACTTTCCGACAAAACATTGTCGACGATTGCGACTACCTCTTGTTTTCTCAATAAAAAAACTTACAACGAATGAGAATATTTAAACTTATATAAATTTTCTTTTTATTTTATGCAACAAAGAAGTATATTTTTTCACTTATGTTATAAAATATGTGCATTTCAGTATCCTTTTTGATTGTACAATCCTACGAGATGTCATATCTGGTAGAACTGATAGTTTTTCGACTGAGTAATGAGGATATGTGTTCATTGTGCCACAGAGCAGCGTGCGAACATTAGGCACGCGCCGTTTCATTTTCGCTTATTGTTAGTAATTTTATAACCTATAATTTTTGATGAAAGACTCACTGATCTCAGATTATTTTCAATATTTACTTATTATTTTCAATAATAGGAAAAGTATACTGTTTAATGCGCATGGAATGCTTATTTCTCAGGCGCATAACTTTGCAATTTGTTAAACTCATGGGAAATGGCTAGCATTCCACGCTAGTTGAACAGTATTAGTCAGACAACGACTACTCAATGTTTTTTTGAATATTCTTCAAAGATATCCCTCAATTTTCCCATCTACGATTAGAACCACTATTCGTTTCACCCAAACAAAAGTTTGCAAAACAAAAAATTAAAGATATATACCGTATGTAAAACATATGCAACAGAATCATGTTACTTTCACCCGATGACGAATCTTCCTACGTCTTTTGGTGGCATCCGTTGAATGCTCTTCGAAGATACCAACGCGTGGAATTCGCCTCAAGGGCACGGCTTTCTTCACCAATCTTCGTCGTATAGCGCGCCGGAGAGCGCACATGCCGCACCGGGGGAAGATCGCATCCTTAAAACTGTAATTGGATCATAATTTCACCTCAACAAATCACTACCAGGCTCAGGCAGCCGAACGAACCAGTTCAAAGTGGTTCGGCGGCGGCGGCAACAGCGCATAGGAAGTGGGAAAAAGAACCGATCCATACATCAACATGTATTAAATAGTTTCGGGAAACAACGCCAGGCATATCTGCATATATTTCGATTTTGAGCGACTTTTTTACGGCTTCATTGAAGATGCAAACGATGCGCTTCAGCGCCATAAAACCATTTTACTGCCTTTTAATTAAGTTCACCAAAAGGCGTCAAACATTTATTCCCTGCTATCAAAGTACAAATATCGAACACTTTCCTGGTTCTATTCGAGGGAAATTTTTATTGAAGGTACTTACAAATATTTATCGATCTCTTTCATGCGAAGAAAAGCTTATCTAGAAAAAAATTTAAAAAAATACGTGTGTGTTTTTGGTCACATGACTAAAGTTAAAGTAAACAATAAAAAATATTATTAATATTTATTGCAAAAAAAAGCACCAGGAAAAGTAATTATATTCTAATTATATAATGAATATTTTAATAATTCGATTCATCAGTAATTACTGTAAGTGATTTTAAAACTGACAAAGGGAGGCTACGGAGTAAACCACTTAGATTTGGTCGAGCGAGGCGAATATAATTAGTTCAAACATGGAAGGCATTCCAGCTATTTAGAGATATGCATATATATTTTGAAAATTGTATATATAAAAAGAACTTCGTTACATTACTGTTAATTTTGTAAATCGAACCTTCACATTCAAAGCAATTCAAAGCATATCACCGAATGGTCTCAGAATCAAGCTCCCACATGAAGGCAGGCCTCCATGCGTGTGCGGGAATATGTGAGAAGCAGGAAGAGCAAGCGCATATTGTGTTGGTTTTATTTCCTGCCGGCAGAACGCTCGCCACCTAACAGTCGTCTTCTGCTGCCGCCGCCGTCGACTATGCCTCGCCATCCAACTGCCGATTGCACCAAACTAGGGTCGGTCGCACAGCAGGAGCACATAACCGAGCGATATATCAATATTACATCATATTTCTCATGCAAAATTCTTTTGAAATTTGCATCTAAAATACACCGCTGCTGCCGCCGTCGTCGTTGCCGCGCTGCCGCTGAGAAGTGAATAGAAAATCACAATTGTTGCTAGCTTTTGTGCGCTCATATTTCAATTTGGTAAGTAATGCATAGCTGTGGATGTGTTGGGTTGGAAGCGCATGTGGCTGGAGCGGCTTGGCGAATATATGGGGGGGCTGCCGGCAAACGTATGCCGCCCCTCGATCTCGCCGAGTGTTTGCGTGCACATGCAAGTGTATATGAGCCGATTTTCGATGTGTGTGCCTGTCTGTATACGTACATGAGTACTTTCCAGTGCAAATGCGCAAATGTTTATGCAAACACCCGCCAAAAACAACATCTAAAACAATATTTAACGTCTCTACCGCTAATACTAGATTCTATAGGCAATAAACCTGCAAAAAATATGTTGGTGAACATAAAAGTCTAAGTGCAATTCTTGCAATGAAAACTTAACTCAAGTTAAATGTATTTTCAGATTACATCACATTTTATCATGATGTGAACATCATTTTTCATTGATCTAGGCGTTGAAAGTGTAATTTTCTATGGATCTACATAACCCAATTAAACCAAACCAAATAGGATTCCTTTGCAGACAAAATTTGTTTCCAACCGTCAGTATACATTACGCTGACGTCGAAATGCAAAAAACGATTAAAAACGGCAAAGAGCATAGCTAATTAACCACCCACCCCCTTCGAGTCGACCGTAGGCCGTGGTACGTGGCACGTTTGTCGCCCTTTGTCGAACGGACATGGTGCGTGGTGGTGCGGCGCCGAAATTAGAAACAATCGGTATAATCTCGGTACAAAGGCGTTTAGGCTTCGTAGGCGTGTGTAATTATTTGTTTCATCCGAACTAAGTTGTTTACAATTAACCCTCTAATAACATAACACGCGCGTCGAGCGCGAGGCGTTCACAGCAGCCTGCGAAACGCCAAAGCCGCCCTTTCGCACCCACCCTTCGGCCGCCTCCCGACGGCCACTGCACACGACGAAAAGGGAATTGTTAACGATCACGATTGTTTCGCATTGTTCGCGTGCTCTTCGCCATTGCGCTCAGCCAACAGCGCTGAAATGAAAAAGAGAAATGTTTATTATTACGCAATTTTCTGCCTCGCTTTGGGGCATTAACATTAGCGTTAACCTTAACATTAACCTTAACACTACTTAGCAATTAGTGCTGTGTTTTCCGGACATTACACATTCATTTTGTAACATTTCGTACACATTTTTGGGGCTTTAATTTAGTTTTATGACCTACATAATGCATTTGTTTAATTAAATTATGATCTAATTCTTTGAACATTGCTTTTTTTGTGTTATCGTTTATAGTTTGATTCTATTTCCTTTTCCTAGAACGTGTCGAGTGCATACGCATGCGCACTAGGCGTGTTTTGCATAATTTCGTCAATTCAGAGGGCAACACATGCATTCCAGGAATCAGAATATTAAAAAACTCAAATCATCCAAGGCTGGTATTTGCAACAATTGAATAATGTGAATAATTGTGACAGAAAACTATATTCTATTGATAGCTGTAACTTGAAAGTATATCTGGAGGAACGCATAAATTTATAAATATATATACATTATTAAAACAACTTTCATCATATAGTCAATATATCAATATGTTACCAAAATACGTTTAGGGCATAATGCAATCCAAGCCGAGTCGAAGTGTCATTTGTCTACGCTCAGCAGGTAACGTTATCATCGAGCGTGTTTAAATGCGACCTCATGTCGCGATGCGAATGCGATGTGAAACATTCAATTACGCTCGTGTGTGCGCACACACGCATTTATTTCCCCCCGGCAGGCCGTGATGCGTTACGAAAAACGTAACCTCACTTGAGAGTTGCAACGTCGTCGTCGTACAGGCAAACAAGTGCCGGTCACGCACGCATTTCGACATGCAGCAGGCAAAAGAACAGCGCCTCCAACCGCTCGAATTATCAATGAACCATAATTCCTGCGAGAGCCGTGCACGCCGACGACATCGAACAAATCCTGCACGGAGAAATAACTTGCACTTGCAACAGCGCCGCGTCCAAATACCAATACGAAAGCGCATGTGATGGACTTTTGAATTCATTTGTCACTGTCAATGCCACTAAAGCTGGAACTCCATCATAGGCTTTAGCGCTTAGCCGTACTTAAGTCATACTTACTCAGTCTTTATTCAAATGCAGCCTTTATAATTGCTTTAATTATGGTTTAATTGTAGTTTAATTATAGCTTAATGGCTAATCTCGGTTATGCAATTGTAATTTATTTTCCTCATGAGAATGTGAGCGTAATTTGCTTAGTGATAGATGTTGAATCCTTAACCTGAAATTTTTAATCACACTTTAATTCACAACCTTATTCATAACTTTGACACATCGCATAATTGCAGATGTTAAATATATTGCAACTCATTATATAAATTGAAATATAACATTGAATGACACGTCCAAGAGCTTTGAAATCGTCTTTAAATTTAAATATATGATTAAAAATTCAGAGGAATTGAAGGAAATAACTTTTCGAGATAACAATCATTTTTTTTAATCTTGCAATTTATCACCCAATGTAAAATAGCACTTTGAGTGAAACCTCGCACAAATGTGCATGCTATAGCTTTGCAATCACCTTTAAATTCCGAAAAATATAGTGTAAATTGCAGAAAAATCGAATAATAACTTTTCGAGATAACTACTAATAAATTAAGACTACAATACAATTGCATTTTTAATAACTAGTTATAATAACATTCTAATTTTGTTTTTTTTTGTACGCATTTGTTAAATATTTGTTTAGTAATGAAAGCTGGTTGATGTTAGCAGCAATTTATCTCGACAGCATCGCATTGCCAGCGAGTATACGCCGCCTTTTTAATCACACAAAAAGCATCAAACATCATTCAAGCGCACGGTATGAACACATCACCGCGACGCATCGCGTCGACTAATTAATTACAGCAAACGTATTTCTTGGTATTTAATAATTTCGTAATGCGTGCGCAACGTGCACGTTTGTAGCGCTATGATGTACGCTCGGCCATGTTCCTGTTGGCGACTATTCTTTATTACACAGTGCCGTACGCGTTGATTCATTGTCATACTCGAATTTTTTTGAGTATGTTTTTGGGGCTTTTATATGATATGTACTTTTGTGCTTTATATGAAATTGTAAGTTTAGTAACGGAAATATTCATTAAATATAGTTATTTCATACTATGTAAATAATTATTATGGAACATAAAACACAATTTAAATCCAACCAAGTTTTTTATTTGGGAAACAAGGAAGTTGCCCCTAATTATATTTGTTGAAATTTAGTTCCAAACGAAGTGAACAGGTGGCGCCATACATGCCATTTTATTCTTAGGGGGAATTTCTTTTCTCTTTCTAAACGAACGATTTTTAATTTGTTTGTTAAAGTTTTTAAACCTAACCATGTGTAAATTAGACCTTTGCTATCAATCCAACTTACATTTTAAATAAATTATACCCGAATTCTCGACTTTAATTGGGTAATGCGTATGAATATCGTTAACTTTAAATTACGAAGTAACAAGTTAGAGATTGCATCGAAAGTTTTGGCTTTGCTTAGGGATTGGGAACAGCATTAATTCCTATTTATATGATAATATAGTAGACTTTGAGTTGTTCCGGGTGCGGGACACGCGTACCGGTGGCGAATACAGGAGCGGCGAGAGAACATGTAGCACTTCAAGTGCGGCGCGTACAGGTAAAAATACGAGCGCATTCGCATAATTCTTGATTAGTCGCAGTGTGTCGTGCTGCTCTCTCAATGCCCGACGCGCACCGCTGGGGCGGATTGGTAAATAATCAAATATTTATTGCGCGCTGCTGCTTCACGCTCATCCGGCCGAATGGTGTACAGCCGCTGCCTCCGCCACCGTCGCGCAGATAATACTCCTGCCGGCGCGCTTGTAAAACAAACATAAATTTGTGCTCGTATGCCCGTTGATATTCGCGTAATCGGAAATTTATGCGCTCGAAATTTAGCACCTATTGCCAAACGAAGTGATTTTTTGTGTGTGGGGTGGTTCACGGTTACAGGGTTTTACGTGCTGCTTTTTTCACAGCCGGAAACAAGTGTAAAGCCGTGCGCATAAGTAGAAATAATCGCTGGAATGTGTTTCAGCTTGTATGCACAATTTTTGTGATATATTGTTGGATGGAGCGTGAGAGTGTCGCGAATGCGAAAAGCTGATTAAGAAATTCATATTAAATAACAGGAAAACCACTTCTGGAAAGTTTAGTCCAAA
>JAODAC010025250.1:0-16931 GCA_027575185.1 Mimaenictus wilsoni
GCTTGGCCGTGATAAGATATTTTCCAGACGCTCAAGGCGCCAAACGCTTCATGCATCCACATAAACCTACCCCAAGAACGTCTTGTGCCTCTATGTTCTCTTTATTAACCACTTGACGACTCAGGGCTTACAAAAAAACGTGAAAAACCTGTGGTGTAAACTAAACAGCTCAAAAGTTCTTTCACGCCAGTCTAAACATTGATAATTTGGCGACAAATATAAAAAAAGGGCTCAAACTTGCCTCGCCGTTCACAACACAAGGTTTTATTCAATCTGTCCCATAAATCTAGCAAATAGCAATGGTATCGAACACAAAAGCTTAAGTAATTTCTGCGCGCTTTTATTTCTGGAATGATGACAGCTTTTTCTAACACTTAATTGAAATCTTCAACGCATGTAATTAGTAATTCGGTACAAGCGATCCAGATGAAGACTACAGCACTTCCCAAAAATCCGGTAAACGCCAATGTAAATATTTGAACGAGAAGAGCTGGTAAGTATTGTGGATTAGTGTTGAAGATCACAGGCAGGAAAACCGCCACAATCATCCCACAAATTCGTTCCGTAGATAATGCTATGTTTATCTCCAAACACCTTTCACGTTCTGCGTGAGTAAACACAAAGTAAATGAAAACTAATAGTATATTGAAGTAAAAAATAGCATGACCATATAGTTCCAAGCGTTTGTTCACATTGTCGAAATTTTTCGGTTTTGGGAAATCCGTGAAATCACCGAGTGTCTCAACTAATTTTTTAATATTCTTTGATCCAACAAGGAAAATTGTCATAAGTGGGTATGCAAACGAGTCTACAAATGAATATAGTGAGTAAGAAATTCTGAACTATTTCAAAAATATATTGCTTACAAAGAATAAGAACAGTTGCTTCTTTTAAAACATCTTCCACAAGAAATGTTCGACCACCTAAAAATAATATGAACATAAAACAGTTGTGAATGGTGTTAAGTTGCAATCGAATAATAGATGGTAGCATTGGATTACAGGATAACAAGATGGCTGTGTGTTCATAAACAGGATAAAGTCAGTAAGTTGGATGTAATACGTTTTGATGAGGAGTCCAAATATATATCTCAGAGAAACTGTATCGTACAGATTTAAAAGTCTTTATAGTTTTTTTCGCGTTTTCATCACGTTCTGATTTCAACAAATGGTAGTGACATAATCATTAATTGCAACCATTCGGAATTCTTCAGGGAATCTCCAGATTTTGGCCATATGCAACACAATTGAAAATAATAGAAACTGCTTTTCAGAACTTTGGTTTGTTCTTCATCTATAAGCTAGCTATAAACTAGCGTGCCGAGGAAGTTATGCAGAAATTCTTGGTTTCATAGGCTCTTATAAATGAGCAAAGGTAGTAAGTTCAAGTAGAGATCATTTGGTTAGATAATAGCACGTATGTACATGTCCCGATATAAAGGACATATCTATGTATGATTTTTTGCCGATATTATAAGTTTCATTTGCTTGTTATCAATGAACATAGGAAAAAAGTTCCAGTTTTAAATTGTTCAAACGGAAAGCTTTATTACAGGGCAAATGTAAGTGTATGTGGTTAGAATGCTTTTGCACGTCTCTTATTCACATAGTTGTATTGACAATGAATGAAGCTCTGGCAATATACATATTTCTTTTTCACAATGTATGTGTTTGATTTTTCTCATTAATTCGCCCTCTTTTTAAACATGTTTCATAAAAATTGTATGTAGCGATTTCATAACCTTTAATGGCATACTCTCCTTCCCAATACAACCGTACAGCCTTTTAAATATTTTAAATTAAATAAATATAAATACGTAAACCTTCTCCTCTGTTGCGAACCAAAAAAACTCAGACATCCAGGCGTTAAACCAAGTCTGATTCCTTGGGTCGTCCAAAAGAATTTAAAGGTTCGGACTCACATCTACCCGGTGCTTTCGCGGTTGAAGTAGGAGAGGATGCTCACAAGTCGAATGTTGGAAAGTAACTGACTTTTATTTAAAAAGATTCTTAAAACTAGCTGCAGGGCGCACCGCCATCTTTCTCCCACACACCATCTGTAGACGTTTCACGCTCCCACACATACATTCTACCGGGTGCCGCGTTCTCAACACATCTCAATTGAAGATACGGGAACCTTGGCCGAGATTTCACAACATTTCCATCGCACAGCGCCGCACTAACCACTTACCACCCTCAGACCGTCGCCACAACCGTAATCTTTATTATGCAACGGCTGAGGGTTTACAAAAAATTAGACTAAACAATATCATCAACGCATTGCACTCTAAGTGGCCAGAAAAACATACTTAAGTGAAAAATTAAACTAATCTTACAATTAGCATTAAATAACCAGAATATAGGGCATCGACATCCTCCCTGGTGCTTGTAATCATCTCCCATTTTCACTCTACCCAACTTAATTTCCAAGCTCCATCCAAGCTTCGCCCATTCTGCCTCCAACGCCTTACATTCCAATGTCTCCCATGGAGCCACATAACGCACAATTGGGGTATCTCGCAACCATCCAGACCTTGAGGTCCTGTTCTTTCGATCCACTTCTCGCTCGATCAAGCAGCCTCTTCTCAGCTACTCTCATCCCAGCGTCATTGAAATAGAAATGCCTTTGCTGCTCCTGCACTTCTATTTACCTAATACAAACAATTCCCAGCAGCGTCCCTTGCTCCTCCCATACAGGAGCTCTACCGAGGTTTGAGAGGCCCGCCGATTCGCCCATCCATTGTACCGCCTACTCATATACCAGTCCCATATATTCCTTTCTAACCTCTCATTCCCCATTTTTGCCAGCCCATCCTCATAACTTCTAAACTAAACCTAATTCCGCCAGAAATGTATGTATATATTTTAGAGGCTATCAACCCTAAGGTTTTTCCGTTTACATATATTTTTGTGTTGTGTTGTATGTTGTGAGTTGAATGTTATATGTGTGTGTAGTGTGGATGAATAATAATTCACCCAGTGGATTGCCCATCCAGGAGAATCGAACCTCGTCCACCTACTTGGTAAGCCGAGGTGCAACTATCAGGCTATTCATGTGGGTTGTCGCGTGACCGTGTTGCCTGCGACATCAGCCCCTAATGGATGAGATGTTGTTTGCCCAGAGTCTTTTATTTTAAGCAAGATCGCGGAACTACCCGTTCCCGAAATTGTGTGGAAAAGATGAAGAGCAGAAGTAGTCACGGCCAAGTCCAAAAACGTACTAATTTTATTCTCAAAAACAATCCTTGAAAGCGACAAGAAACTTCAAGCCGCCTCACCTTATCTTAATCTAAACATCCTTCCCGCGATGCATAATTCTCTAACAAACACTTTATTGTTCTCATCATGGGCCAGGCACGCACATACACATAAAATGATTTCGCTGAAATACAAAAATAATTCAGCTTGCATTATTGCGTCGCCGTTCACGCGACATGGGTCATATTTAGTTATTCATGCCTACCTTAGAATCTTTCTTGCTAGTTGTCAAGTTTAGGATAATCTAAGAATCTAAGCAAATAAAATATCTGTGTGAAACACTAAACACAAAAATCACTTGACCAGTCAGCTCATTTTTGAAAGCCAGGTTTCTCAATGTCGATAACAAAAGAATACTCATTTTTCCAAAAAATGTTCTACACAGTCTATGTCAAAGATTAGATTACAGTATCTATTGTCGTTATATCTTTTTGTTCAACTGATTTTGACGAGACGCCATTTGTTAGTTTTATTAGTATTTGACATTCCGCATATGTACCAGTCCTCCGGCAATTCTGGAATGAGTAAATATCTAAAATATCAAAAACTTACTTTTAGGTAACACAGATTCCCTGTACGGACTTGGATCCTTAACTAAACGGATGGTAAATTGCAATAGGAATGTTAACAGTTTCAACGTTTATTACAAAAATCTATTATATGAAAATTAGCAAAACATTCACAGTCCAAATGTGGAGGAATAAATAGGGAAATTGGAATTTCTTTTAGCTTTGATGAACTCCACGGCTATAAATATTTGTATAAATGTAGATTTAGAAAATGTGAAATAAAACAAAGTATTTCTTTTTTCTTTTTAATATTCCATGCTTCATCTCTGTGATTCATGTACAATAACAGATACTCCAACTTGAAATTTAAACATGAAAACAGCAATTCATAATTAAGACACCCATACGTATGTCTACTACATAATTATGTCAAATTTTCTTGCATTGTATATCAATGCACTCACTGAACTCGTTTACATATCAAACGTATAAAATTGGTTATCATTCAATAACGCGCCTGTTGCAACTTTGGACTGTGTTCATCTTATTCATCATGATTAACTTCCTTTTAAATTGTTTTCTTTGCCACTGAGGGGAATCATGTTGTCGACAATTAGTGGGTTAATAATACTTCTAGAATAATTTTAGAAACCCAAGTATCAGGAATTTACTAGAAAGAGGCATGTGTACACACAAGTCTATACTGTATAGACGAATTTTGCATTGTACATTAATGCACTCGCTAAATTCATTTACATAATATGGGCACTACTTTTATCAAACGTATAAAATTGCCTGCGAACTTATTTTTATATTATTTTTTTGTAAGATACATAATGGACATTATTGATAAACGTCCAAATTGTAGAAAATCGTCATAGAAACAATTAGTCATATACAATCGCTATAAGCATGTAATAGAATTTCTCAAAATATTTAGTCTAAATTTTATGGCAGCATAAACTAACGCAACAAAATGCCCAAAACATTTCTAAAATTATTGTATAAGTATTATTAGCCCACTAATTATCGACAACATGAATCACATCAGAGGCAAAGTAAGCAATTAAAAAAGAAAGTTAATCATAATGAATAAGATGAACACAGCCCAACGCTGGTTATCGAATGATAACCACGTGGTGCTGGGGACCCCGGTGTGTTTTCGGAAATGCTCTTTTCCCACAAAAAACTTATTTTTTACGTAAACACAACACAAGGCGTCCGAAAAAGACGCGTTGCAGCTGGCTCTCGCAAACCGTTGTTTCTAACTCGTGATTTAATAAAATTATTTAAATGTGAAAAAATAAACACATTTTTCCCAAAAAGTAGGATGAAATTCGGTATTTGTAGAGCTTGCTGTGGGCCCACTTCACACTTTGGCTGCGTGTGTGTAAAATTTTGCTTTTCTGATGATCATGACAAGTTTTGTATGTGCGTACGGCGTACGAATATATGTATCCGGACGCGCCGATTTACAAAAGGAACTACGAGATGAATACCCTATTTTACAATGATAGATCTACATCGCTTTCGGATGCATCGCCATGTCAACAACGACGACGGCGAAAGCCCTGATTGGCGGAGATTTTTCAAAGGTTATCTTTCTTTCACTTACAGATGCTAACTTTATAAGAATCGGAACGAATAAAATAAACTGAGAATTACGCTTAATTAACGTCAATCGGATGATGTCAATTCAGGAGCAGCTCTTTGGGCGTCTCCCATGTGAAGCCATCGCGACCGAAGTGTCCGTACGAGCTCGTCTTCTGGTAGATGGGCTGTCTGAGTTTCAGTTCCCTAGAGATAGAAATTTTTGATTATTTTTTTAAGGAATTTTTAAAAGGATTAAAATTTATAGTAAACGAGTTCAGTAATGTATGTTAATATCATGGCCATCAATAGTAGCAAATACAAAAACATCATTTGACAATATAATAAATTAAATTACAAATTAAAATGCGCTCTAAACTTTTCTAGCGAAGAGGAAAATTCTTTGTTAAAAATAATTTACATGAAATGTACTTACTTGACAATTTTGCCAGGACGAAGATCAAAGTTCTTCTTAACAATGTTCAACAATTCTGTCTGGGTAAGTTTAGAGGTGCCATAGTCGAAGACAGTGATGGAAAGTGGCTCAGCTACTCCAATGGCGTACGCAACCTGGACGAGACAACGGCGGCAGAGGCCAGCCTTCACCAGCGACTTGGCTACCCAACGAGCAGCATATGCTGCTGAACGATCGACCTTGGTGAAGTCCTTGCCGGAGAAGGCACCACCGCCGTGCGCACCCCAACCGCCATAGGTGTCGACGATGATTTTACGGCCGGTCACACCAGCATCACTCTGAAATATAAACAATTTATTTACATGAAACAATCCAATATATTTAGTATATCAATCCTCAGATTAAAATATAAAATGATAATCAGTATTAAGTGAACATCATGGCCATCAAGAGTAGCAAATACAATAAATAACATCATGTTTTGATAGTTTAAGCGGCATCTTATACAAACTGCCACTAAAAACCTGTTGAAACAGTGCAACTTGTCTAGTTATCAATAACAAATATCCATAAAATATGAAAAATAATGTTAGTTTTACCTGAGGCCCACCAATAATAAACAAGCCACATGGGTTGATGTGAATGACGGTGTTTTCGTCCAAATATTTGGATGGAATGACTTGTTCGATGACCTTGGTCTGCACCTCCTTGCGGAGTTCCTCAAGGGAGATCTTTTCGCTGTGCTGCATGGATACAACGACGGTATGCACGCGCAGCGGAATGCAGGCGCCATGGTGGTACTTGTACTCGCAAGTCACCTAAGGGACATAACAGATCGATTCAGCCTCATATATATATATGCATATTTTTGTAGACTATATGTACTACAAGATATGTTTAGCTTGCTCAAAGCTTGACAGACATGATAATACCAATACGAGAAGAATGCAAACAACGGAAACTGTAAATAAATGTCTAATGGACATTGCCCTCATCCAATAATGATTTATATATCGAATGGGAACGCCAGTTCCATTATTTTATCTAGCATAGCCTATGTACACTCCGATGCTAGTTTAATTACATTGGAATGTGGACAATTTTCTATGCAAATACGAAAATATAGAACAATAAGACAGAAGATTTGAAAGCGTAGAATTAGAAGATTTAAGAATGTACAGAGATAAGAAGAGATAAGACTAAAATGTAGACAAATGTATGCAATGAACGCTGCTCAATAATCACACTGGAATATTGTTTCGATAATTACCATAAATTAATAATATGCAAAAACAAAATACATGAAATTTTGCCAAAAGTTTTGAGTGGGAGGCAAATTTAGGTAATTTTCAGTAAGGTTAGATTATGAAGGTTTGGGTTAGTCTAGATGGTTTAAATTGCTTAGGTAGGTTACAAAGTTCACGTATCAGTTGTTAATATGTTAGAAGACATTTTTATCATGTTCGAGTTGGAAAGTAAATCAAATATGAATCAATAACAATTCGAAAATAACATGTGTTTTCTGTAAGCAGTGTTCATTATATCAAAAAGAAAACAATTTCACTCAGACAAATTAAAGTTTACCTGAGTTTTGGAATCAGGTCGTGCCCACCAGAAATCACCAGTTCTTCGGAGATCAGCAATCTTCTGATTGAGTTTGTGAGCGAGTACCACTGTCAGAGGCATACACTCCTCTGTTTCATCTGTTGCATAACCAAACATCAAACCCTATAAAAAAGATGAAGGCAAACATTCAACAATCATTTCCAAGGTGCATCTTAGAAATCAGCATGCTCCTCGAGTTCAAATCACCCTTTTCATCCAAAGAAAACTACCAAAGCATTCCTCAAACTAGGGGAGTCAAATTTTCATAAAGTATCGATACGGACTAGATGGAAATATTACATTTACAACAATCAGAATACGGCCATTAAGCATCGCCGCATCGAAATACATTAATATATAATACACTAAATATAGATAGATATATTTTTGACACCCCTCACCCACATCCACTTAAAGTCGAAAACACTATCATCCCAATATCGAAAGAATAAAATGATCCAAACATGCGTTCAGCAAAAACTGACTGCTACAATGTATACGTAGACTTGATTAATACGCAATAAATGATTAACTTGGTAGTAAAGCGCTGACCCCAACACCCCAAGTTACAGTAACAATGTTAGTAATAAACAAAGACGAAGTAAAGCAATATATCCTCCCCACCGGGTTTTCGTACTCTAAAGAAGGAAAGAAAAGAAAGTGTCTAGATTTGCAATAAAAAGCTTTCGCGACGTGTTAAAAAGGTGTTACAAGAGTGTTAGGGATTAGGAGAAAATAAGACAAATCGAGAAAGCAGAAAAGCAGCATTTTCACCTGATCGCCGGCACCGATGTCGTCTTCGTTCTTATTCTCATGCACACCAGCTGCAATGTTGGGCGACTGCTGGTCAAGCGCCAGCATTACGCTGCAGGTCTTGTAATCAAATCCTATGGAGCACAGTGTGGTTCAGTTTAATGCCTATCAATTATCAATGGAATCATACATGATTTTCATGGGAGAGAGCTATCTAGGTTCATATCGTAATGGTTCGCATATATCATTAGAGTAATAGAAGCCCATTTTTTGGCAAAAGCTATGACATGAATCTAGACGTATATACTGCAGACATATTATTGGAATTTTGAAGACAATGACTTCAAATTTGATTATTTTAACACAATATATTTGTAAAATTGTATTTGTTATACATTTTCTGAATAGTGAATAAATAAAATTGTATGCAAAATATGACGGTCATAATGTATGATGGACGTTGCCCCCTATTTAATCACCAGCATATCAAACGGGAACGCCTAAATCCACCAGTTTACTCTAGCACAGCCTATGTACACTCCAGCAATCATTAATACGCTGAAATGTGGACAATTTTCCGTGCAACATTCAATTAAAATTAATATTGGAACAAATTAAAAACAAATTTCCAAACAATATGTCTGTATCTGGCCAGCAATGTTAAACAAGTTGAAAAAAAGTAGCATAAAGCTTAGACAAAAACATGCTTTCCTTAATAACCCAAATCAAAAATGCTTCCGGATGGTAATTACACAAGAAATAATACGATATTTCTATGTTTGCAAACAATTGAGAATCGCAAGCAAATTCTCAAGAAAAGCCAATCACAGTAATCCGGCGAATTTTACAGTATCTTTTTTTAAAATCTTTCATCATCATATTCCCCAAAGTTTCGTCATTTCGCTCAAATATATGCAAAAAAACTGGCAGTATACCTGATCGCCCGCCCCAATATCGTCATCCTCTCGATTTTCGTGCACGCCGTCGGCGATGTTGGGCGATTGCTGTTCAATGGCGACGAGCAGATTGAGCGTACGCCAGTCAAATCCTAACACAGCCCAGAAAACCGGGAAGAGTGCGCGCAAAACCCGATTGTGCGATCGGAGCGACAACCACAAACAAAAGTAGATCAACATAAGAAAAAAATCAAAGTCAGATGCAATGCGTTTTGTGTTTTTGTACGCCGTAATAAAAAATGACAAATCATCCGTTTGTAATTAATATTTTTTTGAGACGATTGAACGCAAATGATGATCAACCAGCACCATGTTTAAAAATGTGGTTAATAAGAAAAGAAAGTCTCAGGGAAGAAGAAACAAGCAATAAAAAATAGTAAAATAAAATATATAAACTACTACTGCAGGTACTGGCTCAACAAACGCACACAATAGAGAGAAAATAAGTTATGTAAATCAACGAAAATTCTTCACATACCTTTCGATGAATCATCGTAGCCGATATGTTTGACGGTATCACGGACGACTCGTTGATAATCGACGATCGCCTTTGATGTGATCTCACCACAGAGAAGAATCATGCCAGTTTTTGTTACAGTTTCTGTAAATAATTTTCAGCAGAATGTAATATTTTAAATAACGTAATTTATCGATTAAAATGGTTTCAAAATATATTAATATAAAAAATACAAACCACAAGCAACTTTTGCATTGGGATCCTGCTGAAGATGGGCGTCCAAAACTGCGTCACTGATTTGATCGCACATTTTATCTATAAATAAACAAGTATTGCTGTATTCAAACACGTGCGTATTAATATTATGATTAATCAAAGGTCATATCAATAAAAAAACTGAATAATTGAGTTAACCTAAAAGTTAGAAGAACGTGGTGGTGCATGTATTTAGAATTGTCGTTATGTTGTCATGAGGTGATCAATGATCAACACTGTAATGCCATAAGCGAGTCATCGTCACAATTCGCGCGGTTGCGACAATTCCAATACAGCTTCCAGCAGGAAGACAAATTTTAAAAACACGTGTTTAGAGACTCGTTTTCTAACGATTTAAACCGGTAGAATGAACGCAATGGTCGTCGGTTTATATAGAAATGCCAAGAAATCAGGCCGGTTATTTCCGTATCGCGTTTGCGACGCCAAAAATAGACGCGGTGAAACGTGCGTAGAAGACGCCATGTTGTTGCATGCGGTGCGACATTTTCCTAACGTTTTTCACCATTTTACTACTTTGACATGCTCCAATTCAACGTGTTATCAATAGGAAATGTTTGTAGGGACTTACCTGGATGTCCCTCACCAACGGATTCCGATGTGAAGAGGAAGTTGGAGCCATCTTCCATGTCGTAGGCCATGTGGCCGTTGGGATAACCGTTCGCTACAGTTTGTGGCATCTTGAATGTGTCTGCAAAGGGAGAATCGACACGATTAGTTCTTAACTCGAAATGGATTGTTTACCACGAGGTGATAATAGATATGCAAGCCGTGATGTCTGAATTGAAGATGTTTGTCGTTGGACATTGTATAACCGCGTGCCGCCGACGACAACGTTCCACTGTCTTGATACACAATGCTTACCGTTCGACACCGTCGAAGAGGATGTCTTCGTTGTTTTGTTGTTGTCACCGCCGTACGCACCCGACGTCAATAACTGTGGAAAAGAGAATCGCGCCGAGCTTGCTCTAACCTTTATAAACGACGACGCGGTCACGTGATGTACGCCGATGCCTTGCAATTGGCACGTTTCAAAATAGCGCCACACGATCACCCACGACGTCGTGCGATTAACACGTTTACAGAAGTTTCAAAACTATGGGCCTATTTGGCGCGAATTCAAATACAATGTACAATTTTACTTGGTATTTGAGTAAATTAAGATAAAAAACGGAACTATTAAAGAATGTTGTAAATAAGTCCACGGTCGTCGTTGTTACAAAGTTTCACAATTGTTTGTGAAGTAATTGGAAATTCCACACTTTTGTTTGTGGTAAACATCACGTATAACCATGTTTCTTAGGGTGTATTGTAGTGATTAACATACCTGAGTTCAAGTTGGTTGATTCTCAGCGGGAGAACACCTAAAGCACTTAGCCACCGGAAACTGAAAACGTTGAAGCACGACTGACGCGACCGCGCTGCTGCGCAGGGCTTTATGCAGGAGCCAACGCAACGTTCAACGGTCACTGTATACAATTTTGTGATAACCGGTTTCGTAAAACCGGTTTTAACTAATTGATTTGCTGTCAAAAACATATTTTTGGAGCTTTTTCTTGAAATTGTGTACTGTTTCTTGTATTATCTTTCAAATTATCAATATATGCAAAAATAAGAAAGAAAAAAATGACCTCTGATTGCGAGTACATAAATATATATTCTCGTAAAAGGTACTTTGAAATTGCATAGTTTCCTTTTAATTAGTAACAGTAATTTCTGATAAGCACGCTTAAATTAATAGAGCACTTATCAATAATTACTTTCGATTGATCAATTACTTCCTTATGACTATTAGCTGATATTAATAATGGTATCCATATGATCATTTCAAAATGGCGAAAAATAGTAAATAGGGTCATAGCTGGATGTACAAAATCGATTTATCAATTTTTTATATTTGTAAAAGTTTTTATCCAGTTTCAAATAAAAATTCCAAGAAAAGACGAAGCTATGACCGAAAAATTATTTATTGATGGAATTGACTGATTCGTTTTTCCAAAAAACAAGTTTGTTAAATTCGAAATATCTCGAAAATTACAACTCATAAAACCACGCCTCTACACAAATTTCTACGCCTTATTGTTCAAACGGATAATCAAATGACTGTATGAACAATTAATTAAAAATATGTTGTAATTTTTTTTCTCATATTTTTGTAATAATACAATACAAATTAAATTGTTTATTTCATGGGCCGAAAGATTATGAAGTCGATAGCCTGTTGCTTTTTTGCAATAAATATTAATAATACTATTCAACCGATGAAATTGACGTTTTGGTGGTTATTTTATACATAATTAGTTAGTTTGTTATAATTTTTTTTTATATTATTAGTTTTGGGACATCTTGAAAATCTCTGCGATAAATTCAAACGCTCGCTATTTTGTCAAAATTCAATATTTTCAAAATCCTCTATGACATAGACTAGTTTAACAATGTCTTGAAAACATGGTTTTAGTTCAGGCGTTTTCCGTTAATTTTGTTTGTCCTCTTTTCAGTCGGCAACAACAACCATTGAAGCATCGCGATTCTACCTTACATATTATTTATTCATTTTTAAATAAATAAAAAATGTAACCACAAAGAGAAAAGAAGCCTGAATGTTCGCCAAAAAGTCAACAAGTATGTCGAAAAATAATGGAGGAAAGAAAAAAAAACTGATCATTTAAGTTTGTTGCATTTTTCGCCAGATATTAAATTTTAAACTTATTTCTTTTCCTTATATCACCAGGAATAGAAAGAAATTGGAAAAAAATATCAAAAAATTAACGTTAGAAAGTGAAAATGGGCTTGAAAATTAAACAGAATAAAATTAAGATATTGACAGCAGGAGAAAAAATAGAAAACAAGAAAAAATATTAATAAATAATTGAAAATATGATGTAGTACATAATTATAAGTACCTGGGAGTAAATATGAATGATCAAGGAATAAACAAAAACGAAATCGTGGAAAAAATGTAATTGATACACCGCCAATAAAAGGATACAAAACAGAAGGCTCAAGTCAAGAAAGAGGCAAGAACAAAAATATACCGATCAATAATAAGACCAACAATATGCATCAGGAGTAATGATAATGACTAATTGGAAGGCATAGGAAAAATAAATTAACATTCAAGAAAGAAAAATCATGAGAGAAATTATAGCCCATCAAGATGGTACAAACCGAAGTAGAACAAATAAAGTAATATACGAAGAACTGGGTGAGGCAAGATTGGCAATAAGAGACAAGAGACAGAGTAATTAAACAGATAATGGAATGGCGCTCAGGTAGTAAAAGAAAATAGGGAGACCTAGAAATAGAAGAGAAGATGGTCCCATTCTTCTTCTAGAAGAATTGACAACAAAGAATTGGGAGGAAAATGTAACAAGCAGAGAATGGTGGAAAATGCTCACAGAAATCAAGTGTAAACAATAAGAAACATGGACTATTCCACCCAAAATGGATCTATATACCTCAAAGAGATGGCTATAGATATAATCCATTGATTTGTAGGTTTGATTAGTGCAATAACCAAAAGTATTCTGTTCTCTTTTTCGTGTCAGATGATTTTTAAAGAAAATCGGTAACAGTAGGTGTCTTACCAATTTCGTCTTTTTCGTGATAGACCTGTACTTCTCCAAATAAAAAAACGAACGAACTAAAAACTAACTAAAAAACGATCTGATGTTTCAAATTGTTCCCCCTAAAAATGACCAACATTGCAATTTTTCACTGCCAGACACTATCTAATTTTTAAGACATCGAGTGTCCGTTACTTATTTCATAACTGTTTGTATCGTTTAAACGGGATTATCAATATTTATATAGCCACGATGTATTTTGTATGTTTGTTAATGAGCATCATTGCCTTGCCATATTTAAATTCTAATTATAAGATAAAGTATAAGTACTTCTACTTATTGATCATTTAAACTATACAAAAATAACTTGCAAAAATGACAAAGTTTTCAAAAAACGACCTCGTTTACTTGGTATTTCTTACAGTTGTTATTAATAATAAACATATCTCTTTCTACAGAAAAATATTATGTATGTAGTTTGAAATTATACCTTTGGAACAATGTGAAACTCATTGTCAGTATAAAAAGAAATATACCATTACGCAAACGGTTGCAGAAAGAAAACAATAAAACTTAAGACAAAAAACAGTTTGTTTGACTAATCGCTCTAAGCAGCAATAATCTGGTAAGTTGATACATATTTATATATTTTTTCTACGTGTCTCCTAACTTGCAGACACTCAAATAATAAACCAACATATTGTTTTTAAGTAGTCCCTAATTAAATTTATAAATATTCATAGGGAACAATATTTTAAATTATAAATTTGTCAATTAAAATATGAATATAAAAGAGTTGTCATTCTAATTATGTTGCGACTTTCTTCGATAACAAATGCCAGCGTCATAGTATTTTTGCGCTGGTTTAATGATTCAATTATATCAATGTGTTTAACCGTTTGGAGTTCTGGGTTATCATGTGCGAACGGCGACGATTTGCCGCGAGCTAATCGCGCATTTTGGCGATGTCAAACATGTAGATTCGTTGGTGTAATTTGCGCTAAATTTCGTTTGTTACATTTACTGCGCATCTGTGTGACAGTTGATGTTGTAATAATAGTGATAACAGATGGCTGATAACCCGACGCGGACAATACACGCCTCGGACAACAAAAGAACAATCGCGTTTCGATAATGTTCAAATGAACTGCGCGTGTGACATCATACGAAAGATTTTTTTCAGCGTTTATCTAAGGGTCACATCGACCGATATTTTTTCTTTTTTTTTTCTTGCAATGTTTAGCTCATTTCACGAGACTTACCATTTAGTCATTGTGGGTTTTGGGAAATACAGTTAATTAGCGTTTATAGCTGATTTTTATTTTGTGTCGTATTTTGGAATTTTGACATTCAACACTATGAAATTACTTTTGGAACTGTTTATGCGTAAAGTACTTTGACAAAAATTATCAAACGCTGATACTGGATAGTTGATAGTCGTAAATTACTCACAAATATTGAAATCGTATGATGTCAATGTACGTTCGAGCGCAATTACAACATTGACCATGATCGTGACGTTTATGAAATTATTTGGCAAAATACATATTTGATGTATGACGATGATTTTCATTCCAATTTATTATTCTAGTTAAAATCTGGGAAAGAAGTTAATAAAATTAAAAAGGCGAATATGCTTTTGACCACACGACTGAAGTAAAACTACATATATGCTTATAGTTTAATCAATATTTTCAAAATTAAATACATGCGTAATTACTCTCACATTCTGATATTTTTTTTATTATTCATGGCATATTTGCGTACAACACTACTGAGATGAAAGCGTGATCACGTCGACCGCGCGCTTGATTTGCTCATATTCATATCATTTTGAGTGATAGTTTGAGAATCTAATATGATAAGTCAGTCATTTTTAGAGTTTTAAGAGATATAATTTTTTGAAAACCTCGTTTTCAACTTCAATGTTGATTTTCCATTTTAATCCGTTCTCGGGGTAGTTAACATATGCATCAAAATATTCCTTATTTCATGAACTTTCATAGGGTATAAACATGTTCCTAATTATTGCACTGGGAATTTCGATTTCGCTGGATTTATAATTGAAGCTATTCATTCAATATTCAATATTCAATATTCATTCGCGCTCGCGTCGAACGAAATAAGGAACAATTTTATATATACGGCAACTACTCTCTAGAACGGATAAGGGAAAATAAATAAATACGTTCCTTAAAACTCCATAAATGACTGACTTATCATGAACGAATCCCGATAATATTCATATCCGATTGAAGTAGAGAAGTTTTGGAATATTTCACCATTTGTTTCATGTTGATAGCTTAATATTTAATATACGTAAAATATATTTCCTCAATCCCTCAAAACGAGCAAATCGAGCGCACGATCGACGCGACGTAACCGCGCGCTCAAAGGTTTTTGGCGGATTACCGTCGCTCCAAACCACTGCATGCCGTCTACATTCGGGTCGCATTCATCAGTTTACTCTTCAAGTGCGTGTATACAGAGATGTCAACATTTCACGGAGTATTGATACTTTTTGTTATCGATATTTTTGAAACTTCGATACTTTCGATACCTATTGGTATCGAAAATACACATTGGCGCCATCTGTTAATGTATTTTCAAACTTTTTACTTGTTACAATAATCTTCCAGTGTTACAGTAATCGACCCCAATTTTCTAATGTTACCGAGTTCATTTTAAGAATGAAAAATATCGCAGTAATTCCTAAGTAATAAAATTAATGCTTGTAAAATTATTGATTGAGTAAATTAATTAAATAAGTTTTTATCAAAAAGGGGCAAAATTTAAATGAATTTGAATAATAGGGAAGTATCGATACTAATTGTTAAGCAACAATGCAACAAGTATTTTAAAAACAGGATCAAGAATCGAAATTTTGCTCACAATCACAGAACGTTTACCATCCTAATTGGTGGTGGTGATTAATAGATGGGCTCAGTGTGGGGGCATGTTAAAATGTATCGAAAATGACCGATTCCATACTAACGATAACTATCGAAAATTAAAGTATCAATAAAAGCCGATAAGTATCGACACGTGGTATCGATACTTATCGATACCGATCCTTTTTTGACATCCCTAGTGTATGCTATAAAAACTAATAAAATAGCGTTTATAAAATTGAAGGACAGAAGGTTTTTATTGTTTGACTGAAGAAAACAATTTTTTTTTAACAAGTCATAGAGAATAAATTTTCCTTGTCGGAGATACTAAAATAATATAAACTATTCAGTAAAACATGCATGTCTTTTGAGTGTTTGCAAAGAGAATTATAGTTTCTCTTAATAAGTTCGAAGATAAAGGTACTCTGTTATTCATAGTGATTTTTCAGTTAATCAGGGCTCTGTTAAAATTCATGATTCTACCAAAACAGAGTTCAAGAGTTAAGAGCTTCAAAAATTCACTGATTCTCCTCGATTTTCGTGATTTTTAAATGGCGGGAAAATCAATTCTAGTCAACAAAAAATAATAATAATATTGTATTTGGTCCGTAGACCTGGCCATCGACCTAACTGGTCCTTCAGCCGTTTATATACATTTT
>JAODAC010025261.1:0-16925 GCA_027575185.1 Mimaenictus wilsoni
GGAATATTATAAACTTGTTTTGGTTTTGAAAGAATATAGTCAGTCTTAATCATAACTTGGTGGAAGCAAGTCTTAATGATAACTTGGTAGACTTTGGTTGGGTTAGAGTTTCGACACTCGGGAGTTAATACCCTTGTTAAGATACCCCGGCCAAGTGGTTGCTTTTCTAAGTTGCAAAACTTAGAAATAATCCATACATTGCATCCGGACTCCGATCCACAACATAATCCATACATTGCATCCGGACTCCGATCCACAACAGTACTATAATTGTAAAAGACGAACACATTACATTTTGCTGTATGCTAATTGTTAGCGTAATTGCATGCGTTTTGCACGATTGCATATGTTTCGAACGCAATGTGTGATATTACCGCATCTGTTCTGGCTGCAGATTAAGCGAATCCCACACGCGTGTTTATACGTTTATAATGTTATAATCTACGTTTATCTGCACATCACGTGTTATGGTGATGGTATTAAAAATTGCTGAATACAAGTCGACGACCTAAGGGAAATGGCATGGTCAGAACATGGAAATACCACTGCTCTGCACGAGGATACTTAATGGGAAATTTGCGTTTATCTGGCGTTTACACGCCCGCTGTTCTGTTGGCTGTGTTTACTCGAATTTAGTGGACGTTAATAATAGCTGTGCGAGTCGAGTATGTGTTGAAAAGTTACAGTTTCAGTTTTTGGAAATAGAAATTGTGTGTAAACTATTCAGACTAATGTTACGCTGATGTTTCGTTAGATGAATTTTTTGCAGTTGGCAGGTTTTTACAAGGTCGATAGACGAGTATTTTCTGTTAAGAATAGAAGTATTTAAAATGTTGTTTAAGTAATTTGGTACAGAAAAGAAACACTTTTAAACACTGTTTTACAAGATATTTAGATTTATTTGCGGACGATGCGCATTTCGCCGCGAGGCATCATCACGTACTAACAATTTACAAAGTGCGTTCACATATTTATACAATAATATTTGGGGGTACAATATTGTGGGTGAGGGGAGAGCGTAGTAGAAAGTCTAGCTGGTCGTTTAAGACGTTGTCCGCGTTACCATTTATGGCCCTTTTTATATATATGGTTTCAAGCACGTTTAGCATGTAGCCTTTGGGAGCCAGATGGAGAATTTTTAGGCTGTCAATTGAACACTTGTGGTCCGTATTGATGAGGTGCTCGGCGAGCGCGGAACATTGGGGATTCCCCGCGCCGTTAGTGAGGCTCAAGTGTTCTTTGAATCGAATGTGGAAGTTGCGACCCGTTTGCCCTATATATATGTTATCACAATCCCCACATTTGATTTGATAAACCCCAGAATTGTGTAGGTGATCATTGGGTGATCTGATCTTGGAATTGATTAACGTGCTGAGGGTATTTGTGTTCTACATTGCAGCACACAGATTAAGGTGTTTTAATTTGCGGTTTATTTTGTAAGAGAGAGAGAGAGAGATGGTATTTTAACAAAGATCCTATTGGGCTTGTTGGGTGTATAAGGGAAAAATAGGTTTTGAGTTTTATGTTGGAGTGCAACTTGTAAAACAGTGTTTAAAAGTGTTTCTTTTCTGTACCAAACTATTCAACATGTTTTATCAACAATCGACAGTCGACTCCGTCAATTATGTTGTTTAAGTATTCATAAATATAAATGAAGTATTCATGAATGTAGATGAATAACTAGGAGTTTAAGTTTTAAGTTTTCTTATAATAAAAATATCCAGTCATCTATGGGTATTAAGTTTACTTTCTTTATTGCTTATTTAACACTATATTAAATTAGGTCAACTTTGGAAACATAATGGAATATACTGTTTGTAATTTTGTGCACCCAATGACGTAATGCCTAAAAATAAAAATATAAATAACTAATTGACGAATTACAACATTACGAATGTAGATATGTTTTGTAAATGTTATTAAGGTCACTGAGATCACTGTGATAATTCGTATGCTGTGGTATTATATAAATGCAAAACGAATTGCAAATAGGAAATGTGTCAAACATTTAAACTTTACACATTCAAAAGTTCATTGTAGAATATTTTAGGTCTGTGATAATATCAAATTATTATTAGGAATAGTGTAAATGCGAGTAAGCGGTTTGTCTTAAAATTATTACCCCGAGACCAAAGGGCTTTGGCGAGTTCACCAGCGGAATAAACCACGTAAAAACACGGAAAACTAGGTTCGAGACACGTCTACAGGAGAGGTTAAAAAAGTACTTACTCGGTGCAATGCTGGATAAAAACTATTTACAAAGGTTCGGCACAAGAAACGCCAATATGACAGCTGGGTAGGAATTGCTGCGCATGCGTAACTTTAGCGTGCATCGGCACTACCAACCCCAATATCACTTCGTACCAAAATCCCTAAAAACTCCGGTGGCGCAAACAAATAGAGATAGTAAACAATAACAAAATATCGATATTTATCGAAAGGAAAGACTGACATGTACATAATGAAACCACCGTAATACGTGCGTTTTAAGCAATGTATAAAAAATCATTAGGAAAAGTAAATTGACTGTACTAACAGTGAAACCTGGAAGCAGAGAACCGGAAGGCGTAAAACGATATAGAACCTGGAAGATGATAATGAATCATGAAAATTGCTCCTATTCCTAGAATTTTGCATGATTTGGAATGTAATTGCATGAATGTTTGTGTGTTTCTTGATACACGACAATACTCATAAATATCCATTTTAGGCATTTTTGTCCCGAAATAAATTTATGAATAAAATGAAATTTGTCAAACTAGATATATCGATATTTTGTCATAATTATGTCGATTTATGTTTATATCAATATATATATATCGATGTTTTACCAACGACATATCGTTATTTATCAATATATTTTTGATATTTCAAGAGATTCTGTTTTTATATCATAATCGACCCCGAGGCTATTTAAGCTAGTTTGAATACATAGAAGTGAAGTAAGCCTGGTTGGGAAATTAAATTATTTTCATTGAGAGCAAATCCAGCGGATATTCATCGGAAGTGATCTCGCTGTTTCTAAGAATAGAAACCGAAAGGATACACATAATAATATTGAGAATCTCAACCCATTCGCACAAATCTAAAAAGCTTTAAAATATTAAGAACAGAACCATTTAGTAAAAAATATTGCCATTAAACACTTAAGTCAAAGACTTATAATGCATACATTCACTTCCCATTTCAGTCAAAGCGTTCACGCACTATAGGAATAAACACTTTAACTAGTGAATGCATGCATTTCCTAGATAATGTATGAACTTACTAACCCACTGCAGTCAAAGCGTTATTTGATGAATTTCAAAGTAAAATTTAGTTGGAACAATTTTTTAAAAATTAAATTTTAAATAAATGAAACAGATGAAAGAAGTAACTCGGAAAACCCATTAAAATAGATAAACATTACAAGAACAATTTTAAACAATACACTATGCAACATAAAATTTATTGAAACATAAATAATATAGAATGTATATTTCTATATTAAAGGAAATAAAAATATAAAACATAAAAATACAAAAAAAAAAAACAGAGAAAACAGAGAAAGAAAAATGTGAAACACAAAATAAACGATTATATATAAAACAGAAAAACACGTTATTTGTTTGAACAATTTAAACCTCCATGGCATTTGGAATTGTACTATTTTTTATTTGCTTTAAGGCATGCACATATATTTGTTGTGCTCTTTGTTTTACATTGGCATTTAGAAAATCCCTGTCCGGTACCTATCGACTGTTTGGTTGCAATAGTTTCTAATATAACCCTTTTAAAGTTCCATTTCATGCTCCAATAGTCATTTTCCGTTTTGTTTATTAAACATCCCAATATCAACTTTCCGGTACCTTAATTCTCACTCACATTCCTACCTTCGCAGGAAGATGTTAAGCATCAGGAATTAATTTCATGCACGTATTAATTTCATGCTTATGTAAGTTTTCTCTGGACTCTCCTCGGCAATTATTGATTTGTATTTTCAACGTACAAATATCGCACATTTTATTACATTCCGAATTAACTAAAATGTCACATCCATCACATTTTCGTAGGGTCTCATTCATTAGATTTGCAAATTTTTCCTTAGTCATACGAAATCTGTTACCTTTCTATGGAATATTGTTAATTTTTTCGTAGAATTTATCTTTCATTACATCTTTATCCATTTTATATTTATGACTAAAATTTTTTAATTATATATTACTCTGGACACATATAAATCAAGCAATTCGCATACCAAGAACCCAAAACGGAAAAACATCAAACAATATCAGTGCAAACAGCCCTACAATCTACAGCACGAATAAAGAGGTTAGGTTTGTAGTTTCACGGTAGATTTGACTCACTTTGACTAGAGGCAGTCCGTGAATGCATACATCCACTAGTAAATGCATTCATTTATATTATAATGAATACTTTAACTACGGATCTCAGCAAATACATTGTATACAAAATAATAATAATGTTGTATTTAGTCCGCGGACCTGGCCATCGACCTAACTGGTCCTTCAGCCGTCTTTTATATACAATTGGTATTTTTATTGTTTTTCTTAGTACATGCTATGTATATATGTGAAGTTTACAATATTTTGTTGTTGTTATTGTGATGTTGTTGATGTTCTTTTTCTCCGTGTTGATGTTTTTCCGTGTTGATATGTGCACAGAATGCATTGAACATCATGGAGTGTATTGAATGTTGCATCTTTTTTTTATGATGTGATTCTTGATTAATAATGTGTGAATTTAATTGAAGTGGCTTTTTCTTGAGTGGATTTGTAGCGTGAATTTAGTGTGAATTAATATAATAAATTAATTCACACTTGTGGGTGCCCACCCCGGGGACTCGAACCCCGTCCGCCTGCACGGTAGACCGAAGCATTACCAACTGCGCTGCCCGAGTGGGCTACATTATATACATTGGCTAGTAAATGTAGTAAATGTATACATTAACTAAATGAATAAAATAAAATAAATTTAGATACAATATTTTAGATTATTTTTTATTTTAGAAGATTTCTAAAACTATGAACGATTTTCGCAATACGTGTTGCTTGCTTGCCTGCTTTCATTTGAGAACGCGTATATCACACGAAGGCATATATCACACAAGTCCTCATCGAAAATCCTCCTTTCCAACCCAATATGCTGGCTAGTTATACTCCTCCTTTTTGCGATCATCGTCGCGCTCCACTTTCCACCATTCCGCCCGCATGGGTAACAGGCGAACATGACTGACACCGAAGGGGATATCGATTTCCTATCGCATGCTATTCCTGTCCGGCGCGGCGAGACTGTCTTCTCCTGGCCCCAATTCACGCTTTCATCATTATTGCGATACACCCGCTAAGTAAACGCATCGGCTTTGCCAAGAGCACACACGCACACCGACCGCACAGCGACAAATGTGTTTGATGTGCGAATTTATTAGGTTAGTTTGCGATGCTATATAGTGCCATTAGTGGTTTATATCGATCAAAATGGTTCTTGATAATTGAATTACAACAAAATTTCAAACTTACTCCTTTATAGTAAATCCGAAATTGAAACTGAAATCATTTTGTTTATAGCCAGTTATATAGGAAATAAAAGCTTTCTATAATATTACAATTATTTCTACTAGAAAACGATATTGAATACTAGACATGTCAGAGAATGTAATATCGATATTTGTCGAAATCGATATTTCCAATTTTTCTATATATCGATATCGAAATATCGTCTTGGAAATATCGATATTATCAATATCGATCAAATCGAAATTCCACAGTGTCATATATGGATTTCAGGCTTAATTACAGACTAATTACACATGGAATCTCGGACTCATACACCGGCTACAGCAGTGCTTCTTATGATAACGATGAAAATCGATATTTAAAGTATTTAAATATAATAATTGCAGTAATACATAAAAGAATTAGTATTATAATTGCAATACTAGCAAAAGATCGATGTTGACCTTAATGCCTTGATATTTGATGGAATCACAATCCATCAAATATAAAGGCATTAACAATTATTATAAAGAACCTAAAATGTGGCTGTTGAGTTGGTTGCCCACGCATTTGTATTTTGTATTTGCTTAAATTTTGACAGCGCCTGCTACGCCATTACTCTTAACTAAATATATGTTGGTAGCCCTGCGTGCAGCGCTTAAGTTGTTCTTGGGGCGCGCCGAGCGCGCTCAACAACCATCGAAGGGGAGAATGAGGAGAAAAGGGGGGTTTGCGCCACCACAAAAGCGTGGTACGCGCCCAATTCGACCTATTTCTCCTCTGGTGAACTTGTATTTTTTCCTTTGTATTTGTGTGTTCATTGTGCCGTTCGAATAAAGTCCTTGTGCTTTGTATTTCGTGTATTTTTGAACTTCGACGTTTGAGGTAAACTTTTGGTAATACTTGTGTCGCGATAACTCAAGGAATTTAGCTGAAGATCAAGTTAGGTCTGGTTCCGCACAACACCGGAAAGTAAATTAATGTTATAAAAACCGCGACTACCGCGTAACAGTGGCCCTAAAAAAATTGCCAATTTTGAACTTCTTAGAATGCTTCTCAGATGGCGGTTACGTCAATGACATGTCAAAACAATATTAAAAATTTCAATATTGATATATCGATATTATGACAAATGAAATTATCGATAAATATCGAAATTTTGAGATCGATATATCGATATTTATCAATATCGATATTTGTTTGACATGCCTATTGAGTACATGGGCCTGTATTTTTATTATTCGCAGCGGTTCTGTTCTCTGAACATTAATTTTGAAAACAGAAAGTTATGATGTCGGAACCTGTACAACCATTGTGATCCAACCTAAATTCTACACTTTATCCGCCTTTCCACACCCAGCACGGAGCGAATTGTCATTGCGAGAAATTACATGTAACTCAATGGAGCTCCGTGTAGATCAAGAACGGGCGATGACATTTGATGGAGCAATTAAAAATTTGTTTAAAATCTCGATAATTTTTCAACTAAAACACGAGCCCATTCCTGCCCATGGACTGCAATCGCGGGAGCAATTAATCGCTGCCTATGTGCATATAACCGCGATTTTCCAGTGGGCCCATTAATTTTCACTAGCGAAGAGATTTCGATCTGGAAGAAGTCTAAGAATGTAAAACTAAATTGACACAGGACAAATTTAGAAACCTTTTAAAACCATTCAGAAGCTTTACAGATCAGAGAAAAACCAACAAAATATCACTGCGTGTTTGTTGCGTTTCCGTCGCATATGTATCCACACGGTACTTGCAGTTGTTACATCATCTAATTATTTTTGTATCACGCATACGCCATACGCAGCACAGTACGTCTCTATTTCCGGACGGGATCAATCAGCATTCAATACCAAGTGCAACACGCAGTTACCCATCATTTAACACGCTTGTAAGCACCGTATGAAGATATAGAAATGCTACACGGAAATTACACTCCAATTAAATTCTCACATTGTTATTTGTCACAATAAAAAATAACAACTGTATTAGAAAAAACTTCAATAACCTCAAAACGACTTCGACAACTTTGACGCATACTATGTAATTTTGAGGTTATTCCCGCAATGAACACAATGCCCACAAAAGGATAGGTTAAGTCGGCAGTCATTGTATGTGCAATCAACCCTCAGTGCCGTAGGTCATTTCCGTTGTCGGTGGCGCAAAGCAAACAACTGTGAACATCTCAGGAGATGAGCACCCGTCGGAGTTGGGCAAATAATCCGTCAATCATGTGCCTCGAACAATACCCTCTGGGTGTACGACGGACAAAGTAGACGCGTGCGAAATGCGGTTATTTGCTCATATTGAGGCCGTCGTCGGCGTGGGCTAACATTGTCAGCCTGAGGGGATGAAATGCACTTTGTCCGGGATGAATTGCTTGCCCTTGCGACTCCTCATCACAATTTCATTTCGATTTTTTTAAACACCAATGTATATTTAATCGCGTCGTATGATTTATCCCAATGTTTTACTATTTTTTGATTTTAGCAATATGTTTTAATTTTACGCGTATCAAGATCGCATTATTATTTAATTGGTAAATAATTGGCAATTGATGTCGTATTGATTGGAAAATTATAAATTAATCGTATTATAAACTAATCTTATATTGAACTTAACAATGGTGTAATTATTACTCTTGGATCGATATATTGTAACATCATGGTATCTTGCTAGTGCTGTAACGAAAACTGGTGGCACAGATATAAGCAGCAGAATACGTAAGGCGCAGTGTTCAGCGCTGACTTCTGGTCGCCATCAATATTTGAATTTGACGCCTTGAGCGCCAAGATAACGAGCTGAGTGGCAACTGCGCAACGCTTCGGAGCGTCCCTTTTTTGGCCAGCTAAAAAGTGCGCGCCCTCGGCTCGATCTTCTTCATGTTCGACCGTGGCGCGATTAGGTGGATCGTAAGTTCTGTACGTGTGTTAAATAAATATTTGTTAAATTTACCACCTTGTCGTTGTGAGCCTGTTGGAGGATCAATGCACCCTGTACTATTAATTTAGAGCTCGTGGCTAGAAGCGCGAGTGCATATAAAAATCGTTTTTAAAAGTTGCGATAAGCGCGAACACGCAGCAATATTTTCGATTGTTGACAAAAAATTGGAAATCAAAGCTGAAGCAAAACAAAGCTGAAACTGTTTCGTACCAATGTAATATCCATCCTCCTTTATGGATGTGAGATATGAATGGAGAATACGAAAAGTTTAAACAATAAGCTGCAAGTTTTTCTCAACAAATGTCTGCGAATCATCCTGCACATATTCCGGTCACAGAAAATAACCAACGAAGCTTGTCTGCAACGCTGGGGAAAACACTCAATAGATCGCGTTATCAAACAACGCAAATGGGGCTGGATAGTTCACGTACTGCGAAGAAATGAAAGGGAATCCACAAGGGTCTAGGAAAACAGGCAGACCAACACAACTATGGAGATGAACCGTCCATGGAAGCTCTATGCTCCACTTAGGAGACCGGAACCTATATTATTATTATTATTTAACATCATGGAGAAGTTATAGGGTTACTGATGTTACCTGGACGGTCAACGCCACTAGCACTGCGACCAGCTTTGATCTATTGTGCATGGACCAATACTATGGGTCAATAACGGAGATCACCTTAGAAAAGGCTAGAATCTCCTTGACCGACTTCCCTTTAAATTCACCAAGACTTAACTGCTCGCTGCTTAGCAAAGAAAGTCTTTCCGGTGCTAGGGACGCACCAGTGCAGAGTAAGTGCTCGGTGGTTTCCACCTCCGACTTACATAGTCTGCAGCTTGTGAGGTCGCCTTTGCCAACATTGGTTAGGTGGTACAAGACCTCGGCATGACCTGTTAGTAGGCTAACAAGTAGCCTGATATCGCTTTTCTTCAGCTTTATAATTTCTTGGGCTCTATTGTGTGCAGGATCCCTCCAGGCGGGACCTAGGAGCTATTATTAATACTTTAAAATGTTTAAATTCAATGGAGCTCCCCAGTTTGGTGATCCAGGAGGATTGTATTTTGCGTTTCAAAGAACGTAGTAAGAACAAAATGAATTTAACCTAATTTAATGCAATTTATGCTAACCTAAATTCCTCAACATAGAAATAGAAAAAAAGTGCATTGCGTGTTGACCCAGCGTTAATTTCCGACATTTTAATTTCTCTCGTTTATGTTTTTCTTGTTTTGCTTAATTACTTTTGTAGGACACGCTCCAGTAATAGCTCCATAGCGATTGCGATGCATTTCTTTTACTTTTACTGCATTTAAACATTCACGAAAGCAATAAAACTGTGTCCCCATAAATATCACAACAAAGGCTGTTTGTTTGATGTACATGGGCTGACACCATTATTTTTCTATTTATTTTAGCATATCATCAATATTCATTGCCCTTTTTATTTTCTGGAAGTTGAAAAAAAAGTTATAAATTATAAATTTTACTGGTACATATAGCTAAAACCTAAAAAGAGACAAATATAAATTTTAGTATGCCAACTAAAATTTCATCGTAACATTAATAAAAAAACTAAATAATATCACGTATTTTAAGGTCTATCGACCTCTGTGGGTCTTTCCGACATGGATATGTTTTAATTTTATTTGTATGTTTTTTGTATTGTTGTTATTTACAAGTATGTTTTGTGTTTACACAATTATTTGTTGGTTGAGGTGAGTTGTTGATGTATATAGTTATGTCACCACTAGGGATGTCAACTTTTCACGAAGTATCAATACTTTTTGTTATGGATACTTTCGGTACCCAAGTATCGAAGAAAAGTATCGATACTTATTGGTATCGAAAATACACATTGGCGTCATCTGTTTTGTTTTTGTTTGATTTACTGAGCATCGACTGCTATGGTCATTAGCTCTATTCAATTCTTGTTGACACGTGGTATCGATACTTATCGATACCGATACTTTTTTTGACATCCCTAGTCACCATACAAGAGATGTCAGCCACTATAGGCAACCCATCGTCCACCTACCACCATCACCAAGATTGTCCAGGGCGCATGTGACACTCGCGCAAGTAAGGCAGGGTGACCTGTAAGTGGGGAGACAGAACCTAACAACAAGAATGATCCAGCGGGCACAAATCACTTCACTTCCGATTCTCAATTTGAAATCACTAAAGAAGTTGACAAGAATTCATCCACTTATAATTAATTTGTCAAATAATAGTTTTTTCTTGTGTTAATAAACTTCGGGTTGAAACATAACTATATGTTGTTGTTGTGGTTGAGAGTAGTTCTCGAAGTGAATTGCAGGTGTCGGTAGAGTGATATGTGAAGTTGGATGTTGTGTTTGAAGTTAAGAGTTTGAAGTAGCGTGTATGTTTGCATATATATGTGTGTGTGCGTGGGTGTGTGAAGTTGTGTGAAAAATAATCACACTGTGTGATGCCCGCCCCGACGACTCGAACCTCGTCCGCTGGTGTGATACGCCAAGGTGCCAACCACTAATTGTAAGCTACCCGGATGGGTGAAAAAACTTAAAAAAGACAGAAACTAAAACTACTAGAGAAGAGGCTGTCATTTTTTAAATTCGTCCCTTTAAATTTGTTTTGTAGGTCGCAGACCGGAGGTAGGCTCACTTTGTGAGACGTTGGTCAAATTAGCTCTAAGCTGTCTATTACGATGCACCACTTACTTTGAGGTACCACTACTTTAGAGTAAGGAGATCAGACGTCCCGGAAAGTCCTTATAAGAATTTGCCCAGCGTCCTGCAACGATTCAAAAATGTTCCAACGCACCCTCGAGGTCTTTATATTTCTTTACCTCGAGGACTTAGCTTTCTGCTATCGAACGTGCAACATCGTTGTTCACTTCACCTATCTATTGTGAACTTATTTTACTTACTTGGATGATAATAAATCTGTGGGATTTTATTATACCACAATATATGCAACAAAAGTATAGCAATGAAGGAGATAGAAAATGATGGAGATCCTGTGAGGCAGCAGGCGGAGGTGAACGATTGGCGCTGGTCGTCGGGGCAGGCGAAATCGCTGGTGGCGGCTGCTGGTGTCGGGCTCGCCGTCGGTGATGCTGATGACTGGGTGAAGAACTGAACTGCACTGTAGGCCGAACTAATTGATGGTGTCAAATTGTGGACTATTTATATCAGGTGGAAATGCTGATGCGACCATTTCTTGAGTTCGTCGCAGCGGAACACGAGGTCGCGATCTCGCTGCGCCGTGTCGGTGTTGAGGTGTCAACATTTTCTGTGTTTAGTCTGGTGAATGTTGAATAAGTGCAGATTACGTTGTTGATGAGGTTGGTGATTGAGATTCAGTTTATTGATATTAACAAATCTATTCGTCATTCCTAATCAATAGCATCATTACTCGCAATCAACGGCACACCGTACCCCACAAATCGAACGAAATTATCGATACCTCTTTCCGACCTCTAAAAGACATATGTCTACGTACTCTCAACATATAAAACGCCCCGTTTCTAATAGTACACGTATTTCTGGGTCATAGTGTCGAGGAAAAACACTCGCCAAATACCAGAACGAGTTTACTTATGAGTTCGTACGATTCGCCGCAAATATCACGGACCCCGTGAACCGAAATTCGTCGTAGGTGCCTTCTCATTCCTCATACCGGCGGCCGGCTATACGGCTAAATCTAGGACTGGCGGCGAATAATAGGCCGCGGCTGCCGCGACGAATAGCCTGCGCGTTTTGAGTCATCGCTACGAATAAACAAAACGCGTTTGATACAAACAGCAACAGTGGCCGTTGCCTGTTGGGGCACATGCCCGATATGCAAATTCATTCGCGAATGCGCCGACTATGAATAAATAGAAATGACTGTCAAAATCGCGCCTGCAGTAAAATAAAAATGTATTCCTGCTGCTGCAGTGAACGGCGGTCGAACGCGTTCGTCTAATTTTCACACATTTACTCCCTGCTTTGTATTTAAAAATAGTTTTATTGTACGAGTTGTAACACAATTGTATTTGAAAGGAAACAAAAGTTTCGTTGACTTGAAGTTTTACAATTGTTTTTGATAGAATTTTTTCGTTGTGATATAATTATTTATGTGAAAATATGGTTTCGTTTCACTTTATTCGTTATTTGCAATTTTAAAGTGATTTTAAAGAATTACAAAATTAAATCATATCATATAAATGATGTTAAAATATATTCTAGAATCTTTTGTTTTTTGCAAGAAGTTAATAATGGTGTTATAAATATTTGCAGCTGCCTGTTAACAGCTAACAATTTAAAGAAAGAAGCTACTTATTTATACGAATATATTCCTCCGAAATAAAAATTACTCCATTTCCTACTATTATGCCTTCGGTAAATCCCAATTAACGTTTTAATCAAGTTACGATTAAACTTTGATGAACACAAAATTAACTAATTTATGACTTCATCAATGCGATCATGACTAACCTTTGCTGACAGTCGATCGGGCCATTTCGGTCATCAGTTGCCGTTTTTATTTATAAACGTGTTGCAAGCGACTTGGCATCTAAGCAACTAACTTCATTCGAAATACTGTAATAGGTGAATAATTACGAAGGCGTAGTAAACAATTTGTTGCACAATTATTCAACTTCACCTCAGCACTACAAATAAATACGAAAACATGCAGAAACGAAAATATAGCGTCAGCAATTTATGATGACTTCATCACTAAACATTCTAATTTTAATAAAACCTATAGCAGATCTATACATTTTTAGTGGTTTATATTTGTTGAGTCAAGGATAAATAAATTTGCTAGTAGTAGTAGTAGGACCTTTATTAGTATCCATCTTTTACACCATTTTACATTTTGCCGCCAATAGACTTCATAAAATAAATAAATAAAACAAAAATATAATTCATAAGCCCACCTGGGCAGCACAGTCGGTAGAGCTTGGGCCTACCATGCAGTCGAACGAGGTTCGAATCCTCGGGGTGGGCACCCATTATTCACAACTATAACTCAAAACTCAAAAATTCACATTAATCCACACCTATACAAACCACACAATAAAATGCCACTCTTCAAATCAACAATCGCAAATATGCGCAACCCACAACTTTCAACACACAAGAAAAAGGATAAAAACCTGACAAATCAACTAAACACTCACACACAACAAGAATCCATTGATAACCAATTCAACTCAAGGATCAGCAACAACAACAATAATATCACATGACAATCACAATAATAACGTGTAAAATAAATACACATACAATAACATTAAATCAAGGCTGAAGGACCAGTATGGTCGAAGGCCAGGTCTCTGGACCAAATACAATATTATTATTTATAATCCATAACAATACGACAAAATAAAATAAATTAAGCACATGTACAACTATCATGCTTTTTGAAAATACTCAGAAAATGAAAGTGGTAGATGAAGTAAGAGGAGGGCTGCAAGAAGTTAAAAAAGCGGAAGAGGAGAGCAATAGGAGAAGACACACATGTGAGAAGGAAGGTGAGAGAAAACAGAAGGAGGAGGAAGGAAAGTGGGAAACCGTTATGAGGAGAATGGGGAAAATAGAAAAGAAGGAAGAAGTAAGGGAAAGGGAGAACCGGAGTAAAAATGTGGTTGTAACAGGGGTGAAGAGAGAGGAAATTGAAGGAGTTTGGAAGAAGATATGGGTAGATGTGATCCCTAGGAGGTGTGTGGAGCTGGGAAGAGAAGGAAAGAAGTAGCTGATCGATTTGAGCAGTGAGGAAAAGAAAGGGCGAGACTCAAACTAGCAGGAACCGCAGTAAAACTAAATTTACTATAACATTATTTTCTGTGGAGACATCTTAACCTAACCTAATGATAACCTAATTAATCATAGGACCCTTGAATTTACAATTGGTCTTATGTGGTTTAACCACCTTCTTCTACTTCTTCTTCTTCTTCGTTCACCCGCCTTGTCGCTGACCTGACGTAAGCTTGTGGCTTGTCATTCTTCCGGTAGGTTGCTAGCCTCGCTGCAAGGTGAAGAAGACTTCTGCAACGACAACCACGGGTGTTGATGTGGTTGCTGGAGCAAGTAGAGGTCACGACCAGGATTTGAACCTGGAACCCCCTGCGTGATAAGCAGCGATCTTACAAAGTGGGCTACTGCGCTCTCGTTTAACCACCTTTCATAAATTTAATCGATAAAATCCTTAATCCGCCATTGCCGAAATCGAGAGCATAACCGAGGACAAGAATAATGTGATCTGGTACTCGGACGCATCGGTACAGGGGATGAACCATGGCATTGGAATTCACGGACCAAATTGGAACGAATCTATTGCCGTTGGCAAGGCCCCCTCCATAACTCAAACAGAAATCATGGCTATAGAGGTATGTGCCCAGCAATGCCTTAAAAAGCTCTACAAGGGTAAATGCATCTATATTAGGACAGACTGCGAAGCGGCACTAACGACTCTTCACGATAAGCAGTGAAAGTCGAGGGTATCTTGGAACTGCAAAAATGTGGTCAAGAAGTTGGGGCGAGGCAATAACCTCATAATACAGTGCGTACCAAGGTATTGTAGGCAATATTAAGACAGATATGCTAGCCAAGAAGGCAGCAGAAATCACCTCCCATGGACCTGAACCAACCTGTGGATTATCAAAGTCCACAAGGAAGGAATGGATCAAGAATTGGTATCGTGCCAGTCACGAGACCGCCTCTAGGGACGAAGAGGGTCTTAGGCAGACCAAAAGGCTGCTCGATGTGTTACACAACACACAAGAAGAAGAAAAAGAAGAGAAAAATAAAATTAAATATACTAAAAATTTTAGGTTTGTTTAATTTTTTTAAAAGTTATATAAGCTCAAATCAACTTTAAATAACTAGCAGAGTCGATATTCTATGAAATATTTAAAAACTGCAAAATTCGAATAATCCTAAATATTTTTAACAAAAACATGACTTGAGTCACAAAGAATTTCCTCCGATAACGATATTTTTATAAAATCTATAGACCTTGGTTTTATAAATGCATATAACTAATTTGGTACAGAAAAGAAACACTTTTAAACACTGTTTTACAAGATATTTAGATTTATTTGCATACGATGCGCATTTCGCCGCAAGGCATCATCAGGTACTAACAATTTACAATTTACAATTCTTTAAGTCCCCTGTAAATTTTCTTTGTAAATTTTTGAATTCCACTTTGCCAGAAATAATACAATTCAGTCCCAAGTTTAACATTAAGAATTCCGAATTGATTAATAACTCGTCTCCTTTGATGTTAAAAAATCTTTCCATCAGGCCCGGTTTATAAAGTGGTTGATATTATCAACAAGCTCATTGACCAAATTAATATTAATAATGCTGATGACTTTAAAGATATCCTAGATATATGCACAGAGTTGAACTATTTCCAGTCCAACAATAAAACATATATACAACATTCCGGCCTACCAATGGTGTTCAGAACCGCGAAAATACCAAGGCCACGTTCGACCAAGGTAGAGTTAGAACAGGAAGATAGGCGAACTCAAAAAGACCACGGTCGCCATCGAGTTCCACGCTGGGAGACTCGGAAAATGATACAAAAGTATCCAAATAAACAAATGCAGGGCTGGACTACCTGTCAGCCGGCGTCGCATTCCTCCCCAAGATTTATTGCTCTCAGTTGGACTCGTCTCGCCCGAGACAAATTTATGCGTCTAACGGCTGAGTTTCCAAAATCTTTGGCGTCAACCGTCACTAATCTATTGAAATCAATAGCTAGAAGTTGTCAAGCCAAAAATGGGCATCTGGTCCCAGACACCGGATACCTTTTCCTTTATGCCCTTTTTTAATGCCTATTAGCCTCGCCGTTTTCAACAAATGAGTTCTCCCCTCTCTCCCTTACTGGCCGAAATATTTATAGCTTCATTCGAAGAAAATCTATTTGCATATACTCATTCTCTTCTTCAGAACATAAAAAAATTGTACAGATACGCTGATGACGTTTTCTGTATTTGGTCAGGAAGTGATAGACAATTAGACAACTATTATTACCTATTAGACCTCAATTATTAAATACGCGCGATCCCAATTTAAAGTTCACTATTGAAAAGGAAGTTGACAATTCCATCAATTTCCTGGACTTTACAATCAAAAAAGTGTCTAACAAATTAAAATCTTCCATCTTCAGAAAAAACACCGCAACCGACACTATCATACATAACTCTTTCACATAATTCTTTCCGCCCAATTTCCACCAAACTCGCTTCTCTTAATTGTCTATTCCATAAGTTAGTCCACACCCCCTTTCTGCTGAAAACTTTAGGATAGAGCTAAACACCATTAAAACGGTAGCCCGTAACAATGGTTACATAGAGCATTGCGTAGATGGTGTACTGAAGAAAAAACTCCAACTTAAAACTCAAAACCAATTTTTCCCTAACAGACCCAACAAGCCCAATAGGATCTTAGTTAAAATACCATTCTTAGGCCATCTCTCTTACAAAATAAGCCACA
>JAODAC010025272.1:0-16925 GCA_027575185.1 Mimaenictus wilsoni
AGTTTTTCCTCATACCTTACGACTCTACATTTAGACTCCCATACTACACTCATTCTTCCGGTTTCCTGAAGGACTATTTATATATAGTTTTTACGTAATGTATTCTTATTAAAATAGATTAAAAAATGCAATGTGCATTAGGAAATTACTCATGTGTAATGTAGGTGGTTGGATGGTGCTAGTAGAGTAGAACACTACTGATTGTATTTAATTGTGTTTAGTTGCGTTTGTGAAAGAATGAAGTATAATTAAAATCGACATTAATTGTGCTGCAATTAAAAATGTTAGACGCTGCGTAACAAAACGCACTTGGTCACAATGAGGCATTACGTCTAATTTCATTTAATAATTACGCTGATTACTATTGTTCAGCTTGTAATTGTGCACGTAATCCGCTTATTCCTAGAAATATTTTCAAACATGATTTCATTTCTTAAGTATTTCTATTATTATTTCTTTAAATATCCTATAAGTATGAATTTATAGGATTATTAAACATACATCATTGTATGTTTCTAAAAGTTCTAACTATTAAAAGCTAATCGGTTTTATTCATGTTAAAAAGATTTGTCTAATTGAATTCTTGATAAAAAATATTTGCCTGTCATAAAGATTTTAATAACAAAATAATTTTCATCCTTTTGTACCTCTCAAACGATATTATTTTCTGAATAAATTTTAATGAAATAACGAAGGCAGGCAAACCTTCGTTTGCCGTGGCATGTTGCACCGCCAGACGCACTTTACGATCTTTGGAAATAAAATCATGAAGCGTTTAATTACATGCGCATTTCATTCAGCGCGCGCTGCCGCCATAGAAAGTCTGGTTGCTGCCTCGCGAGTGTGTTGTGTCGTCGGCGTCGGCCGGTGGTTGTTTGTGTGTTGTCCGTCCTGTCGTCGGGCAATAAAAATTGTTCAAACGCGGCTACACATTCGCCAACCGACACAAATACGCACGATCGTATCCGAGGTACTGCGATGCGTGTTTGCAATGCATACGGTGTATCTTTCATGCGGCTTTATATTTGTATTCATTTTAGAAAATGAGCGGATATCATTAAACGCGCGCGAGGTATCAGGGATAGACGTGCGCGATGCGAAACGCCGACAACGTAAATTGCGCTCGTTGTGCTGCGATTCCTTTGCGAATGCGCAAAACGGCAAGATGCTTTCTTCTCTTCGCGTTGCGCGGTCGGCTTCTTGGCTGCTGATGGACAAATAAGTGTATAAAACGCACGCAACACACAAGCGGCCCGGAAAATGGCATGCAGGGAAACATGTCGCGATTGTGATTAGTTTCACATCTTTGTATAATATTAGGTATTAAGTAATATCTCTTCAGCTTGGTAGGTAGAGTTAAGTAAATTAGCTTTTTTCAATTTTGTAATCGTTTTCTTTTCGTTGAAGAATGGCCTCTTTAAGATTTTTTTTTTAATTAACACTCAATCCTCTACAGACTTTCAGGGGTCCTTAACATTCTTTGGCAATTTCATTCTATGCAGCCCCTAGATCAGTGGTCCTCAAAGAGGGGTGCACAGTCATCGAAAGGGACGGGAAGCAGTTCCTATAGGATCTCGACATACAGATGGAAATCCAACTAGAAGCAGACGGGGTGCAGACGGGAACATATATGGACATACATCTATTCTTCATTACCTCCAACATAATACCGTAGGGACCGCGTACTATAGAACAATTTTTATAGGGTCACCCTCGGAAGAAATTTTTAAAAAAGTAGGAAATGCTTCATGTTCTGAGAGGATTCTTGCCCTTGCCAGTGGCGTCTTCTGTATATGTAGGTTTGCACTAATCTCCTTGTGCAATACCATCGATTCTTTGGCTGTCTGGTATTTTTTGGCTCCTGAGCAATGTGGCAATTCAGATATTTTCCCTTAACAGTTTCTGTCTCCATGTATTCAGAACAGATAGATATTCCTAGCTTCTTCGAGATCACATCTACGCATGGACTGTATAGTTACATCTAGGTTTACTAAATTAAATCTTAATGGTTGTGCAGATATGAGAGGGCCCATGGCTTTCTTCAGGTCTTTGTAAGAATCTTCTTCCCCTTCCCTGAGGTTATTTCTCGAATAGACTTCCTGCAGGTTTGTTCAGATAATAGTTTGCAATTCTGTCGAACAGGGTCATTCAGAAGATTCAGAGTTCAGGTAAGAAGAAATGGTGGTGAAAGGGGTGCATCTCCATTCAAAAGTTCTAGATTCCCCTGGATATTCGTTAGGATATAATTGCGACAGAAAAATTCTTTCCTAAAAGACCTCTCTTGTTTTTATTATATGAATTAGGAGGAATTTTCATCTAGTATCCTAATCTAAAAATAAAATATCTTTGCAATTTACTTTTCTTCGATTTTCTGTTTTGATCACCATCAGTCTCGGTTCTGATCACAGTTACTCCTTATGCGTATCTCCTGCAACCTGGAAGAGATTTTGCAAGAAGAGTCGTAACAAAGTGATGCGGCTGGCCTCCACAACGGGCTCGAGTTCTACATCCACAGTGTGCACGGCACGACACAGCTCAGCGGTCGTGTTACACAGCTAACCGTGCAGCACACATTTTCGCGCTGCGCTGATAGCGAATGAGCTAGGACGTTTCGGAAGAACGAAACGGCCGTGTTTTACAGTTAGTTAGACGGTATCCATCCGCGGCCAGACGCTCTCTTTCGTGGACTGCGTTTGCTCTCTTTCGTCGGCTGCAAGAAGTCGAATTTGCTCGCATTACATAGTCGGTCGACGTCGATATTTCCTACGCGAAGCGAGGACCCCCACGATCGACGATGTTCGCTGGGAAAACTATTTTAGCATTTTAGCAACATCGATTTGTCTAGTTTATGCATCCGCGTGCAATACCTACGCACCGAGGCCGCCAACTGTTGCTCTAATAAATGGCGTGCTTCCTGGCTGAGATTGTCAAGAAGAACACACGCGGTAATGCGTCGCGAATGGACGATAAAAAGAAATTTCATCGTCACACACTCTGGCAGTTTGCACACGTTTACTCATTCGTTGGCTGGAACAATGGCGTAGAGAAAATACAACGTATGACGTTAATAGCACGCGACGTGTTTGGAATGTTGAAGTTTTGTGTTCAAAACGATGTTAACAATGGTATACTACGACGTAATTGTCTTGTTTTTATAATTTTAAAATTTCATTTTCTATGTGTAACATTACGGCTTTTTATCGTGTTTTGCATATGGAATAGACAGTCGAAGGTGACTTTTGGGTCATATAGGGATGTAGGAGACCTAGGAATGAGGAGAAGAATGTGTTTTAGTTAACAAAATGTTCCTTCGAAGTCATTTCCCCGTGCAGGTCCTTTTCTCTTTGGTGATTTATCCTGATATTCATAGTCCTATCCTTGTAACTTTCCAGATCCTGAATCTATTCTAAACAAACTTCTAGAGCAGTTATGGCGAACCTTTTAAAGACCAGAGTGTTCTCAGAGTACCTTTCTTGAAATGTATAAACCTCTTTTTTTAGAAAGAGAAGTCTCAGGGACTGTACAATTAAAGTGAAAAACGACCTGACACTCAAAATCCAACATTTAAGGTTACTCCCTTTGGTCATTTTGTGATGTTCTTCAGTTTCATCTCTTCTAGTTGTTCTCTCGTGATGTTCTTCAAGCAGATGTCCTGCTGGTTAATTGATGATTGCGGATATTCCTCGTTCACCACACTATCCGAAACTTCCTGCTCTTTCGTGATCTTATTTACCTTCCGTTAACTTCTAGAGATTTTCACTGGTCTCAATGTTTTGTTGGTCCTTCTAATTCATCAACTAGCTGTAAATTAGAGTGTCTACTTGATAGTTGTGACTTGTAACCGTCTTCTATCAACAGTTCCTGTTTCAATGGCCATAGGGAAATGTTCTCACCATAGCCATCCAACCAAGTGTGCGTCTATGAAATCTTAATGCCTTATCAGCTACTTAACATAGCCTCCGTTTCCGCAATTTCTCGTTTAGAAATAAACGCACGCAACGGTTCTGTGGCGTTTGTACGTTCGAAACGCGATTACGATGGTCGAGCGGGAATTGTGCCTGTATGGCGCAGAGTCAATCAGCGGCGTAATAATTTCCTCCATGCTGATGCCGACGTTTATTTTTATTATCTCTTGCACCGCGCATTCTTTCACATCGCCGCGTCTTACGCAACGATAATCATAATGCGCCAATATGAGTGAGTGTTGGCTGGGTGGCTTTCCGTTTTCTATTTTCTCGCAGCGTTACGGCGGTTGCTATTGGATTAATTACATTGCGGGTGCAATGAAATGCAATCTGCGGCCGACTGCAGTGACGTGTGGGCGATTAATATTCGTCGATTTCGCGGATGTGTGGTGGACGCACGTGAGACACAACGCGGCGGTATGGATGGCCATGAGATAGATTCGCCTTTCGAGTTCGATGCGTAACGGTATCTGTGGATTTAGAACTGGGGAATAACAACTAAGCACGTTAGACATGATCTTGTTTGTGCTTCTGTGGTTTGTTGCGCATTTTAGTGAAAGAGTGTGAAGAAAACGATTTTCCTGGAAATTAAATATTTCCATTCTGCCGGATAATGCCTAGATATCGATTTCAAACACTGATATATCGATATTTATTGATACCAGAATTAGTATCGCCTAAAGGTACAAAATACGGAAATAGGACGTGATCCTATTAAGGACCCGTGTGCAAGGGTTTTGAGACGTGGGCCATTGCATGTCAAAAATTCATAGAAATAGTAACTTTTTAGGTTCTAGACAATTTGGCAAGATCCGGGTGAACTGTTCTTATTTCCTCCAAGAAGTCCTTCGAAACGTCGAGACCCCACTTTAAGAACCACTGATCTAGATGCAAAATAAGCTAATTGACAATTGTGATTTAAATCAAAGAGAAATTAATTACAGAAAGTAAAACTTTGGTTTCTTGTGAATTTTTGATATCTAAATTGTATCTGTAATTAATTCTGGGGAGTGTTTTTTGTAAGAATAAATAACGACAATAATTTCAAAACTGCTACTGTTCCAACTACCTTGCGCTCCGAAATGCACATAGAATACTTAATTAAGGCTCATAAAAAACGAGCGTAAAATATGATGAAGTCTCTACAGCGTGAGAAACGCTGTTTTTTTTTTCATGTCAAATACTTTCGTCTTCACGTACGCTACTCGAGCGAGCGCTTCTTGTAGCACATACATTCATCACATCAACGATGTGATGCGATGCGATTCAGTTTGCGAAAAACCTGGTTGCACATACGGCCCGCCGGCATTTGAATTTTTTGCGCGTCAAGTTTCAATTAATACCGACGTAATAAGACTCGATGATATTCAATATATATGCTTGGCGGGTTGTTTTCTTGCGTTTCTGGATTCTTTTGCGGTGGGAGCGCTCATGTGCACTGAGCACGGCCGATCGCGAGCACCTTTGCAATGCGTAGTTTGTTATTTATTTGCGCGGATTGTTTGTGAATGGTGTGTGTGTGTGTGTGTGTGTGTGTGTGTGTGTGTGTGTGTGTCTGCTCGATTCGCGCTGGCGTACAGATAGAAAACCCCGCCGTTGGGAAGCCGCTCGAGCAGAGCGAAACGATTGCGTAATTAAAGGTCATACACGGGCAGGGAAATTGACTTATTCTACGGTTTATTAACGTGTCTACCGATGTGCCGCGGTGCTTGCGCCCCGTCGTCAAAGACGGCGAATTACAGTGGATAATTCGATGCTCGTTGTGGTTCTATGCGTACGAATACGAGTATGTTGGGATATTTAGGGTTACCATGTCATATTAAGATTATATCTATAGGATTACTCCGGATCAAAGTCACTAAAAATGGAGTTGCTACATACAGTCTTATTTGCACTTTTGAGGGAATCCTAAATTTCGTTGAAGTACGTCTTCGACCTACTCTTCCATCTGTGGTGTTGTTTGTACCACAATAGAAGAGATAACGTGGAGATTCGTGGCGAGACCGCAGGCGGAGGCAATCGGCTGGCGCTGGTCGGTCGTCGGGGCAGTTCGTGGTTGCAGGAAGTGGAGATTGCCGGTGACAGACTAGCTGATGACGGCAGACAGGTTGGTGGCGGCTGCTGTTGTCGGATTCGCAGATGACTTGCTACTGAACTACTCGCTATTGAAGACTGTGCCGGTGATGGACTCTCGGACATTGTTCTTCTTGCGAGATCCGCGGTTAGTGTCCGCCACACATCTATTACGTTTTCTTCTGTTCCGCCGTACTGCAAGTAACTATGGTGTCGTCTGCTGACTTCCAGAATGTGTGGAAAACACATGTGTGGAAAACACGGAGGTTGTTTAGGTGACCAGGTTACAACGGTCCCCATCACTACCCATGGCACAAGTCGGTCAGAGACGGGGGAAACTACTGCGAACCTGGTCGGTGGCCGATATACACGAGACGAATATATCGCATTCGGTTCGAACAAAGCTGATATCAACTGAGAATACTTGAAGAGCTAACTGTCTACTGAAAATCAAACAATCAGTTCTAATTATTCGCCTTGGAGCCCTGCAATTCTAAATATTCTTAGTTGCTATCAACCCTGTTTACACCGGGTGCGATATATTAGTATACAAACAAATCATAGCATAATCCTCTAGAGGGCAAACTGCCATCTTACATACAGATTACAATGGAATGCAATACAAATGCTCCAGCATTGAGATCAAACCACTCAATTGATGTATGTAGTCTGTAATGATGTGTGTAACTAGTAATTATTTCCAAATATGGTAACCCTTTTAAAGTAGACAACCTTAAAGGCCGGTACACTATAGTTCCACCTCAGATCCAGATCCTACGAGTACAATGACTGAAGCCACCAATCCGAACCAGCTTGACCGCCGCGCATCGCTTCTCGCGCCTTGCTCTGCCTCTGCTAAATTACCGATGATAAAATCAACAGCGCGATAATAATGTATTCATTCGGCGGCACAGGGTGCGCACACTGCACATCGCATAATATTATTCTACCGCGACGACCAAGCTACGATTATGACCCGCAGTAATATGTTTGCTTTGCCACTTAATTTAATCCCGAGGTCCGTCCCGTGTTTCCGTTCGGACAATGCAGCCTGATGTACGTACTTACGGCCCACGTACCTACGAACGCTAAAGCATTCGCAACAGACATCATCAGTACGCACAGATTCAGAAAATTACAATGCTGAAATTGCCTTCGCTTCATTTTCGTTGATTTCCAACGCAAACCAAGTTTAATATCCTGGGAACTAGTTTGTAGTTTGTGTAGTCAACAGAATAGACGAAATACAAGCACCCAATGAAAAAAATCTCGTGTTTCAAGGTTTTTTTTTTCTCCTTTGTTTGCAAACTATATAAGCAATACTTTATAATGAGTTTTTCTAAACATGTATGACACGCATGATGTGTCCACCTACATCTTTGAGGCTGGGAGAGGTCGTTGGTTGTAATTAGTCATCTTTAACTGTTCGATAATCCATGCGTAAACATTTTCCTAATGATACAAACGTCGCATCTTAACCGACCGACTCATTGGTCTTGCAAACTGAAATATGTTTGCGGCGTGTAATTTTCCGGTGTGCGGTTTTCCATGACGGTTATCTGTCGGCGCCTAGTCATTCCAGGCAGCGGCACCAGGGTTGGTAATGGTTGTGACTGTGCATTTAAATAAGCCCACTGATGGTCGTAATCATAACTCAGCATTACGTCGTGTCTGCCGAGAGAGACCGACCTGGAAGTCGCTCTGCCATCAAATTGCAGCAGGGAAGTGATAAACTCGAAGCCTGCGAAACGCTCCCAGAAATATTTGACGAGTTCTCTCTTTTTGGCGCGTAAGTTGTGCCGGAGGAGGCGTTCCAGAAGATCGAAAGATTGGCGAATTCAATCGACGGCGTTGCGCAATTTGCAAAGTTGTCATTATCAAGGAAGCGTAATTATAGTCATATAATGATCAATTAAATGTGTTTTTGCAAAAACAAGTTGCGATGTTTGTGGCCGTGTATGGGATAAGTATTTCTACCGGCTATCTGCTTAAATTTGATATCTATAATGATATAATAAATTGTGATTAACGTTTCCGGATGTTTTCTCTTTTTTTATAACGCTATGCGTTTATGCAATGCGCTTATGTTTGGAAGCCAGCAAGCAATAAAACAAATGGATACGCATGATTGCATAGCCAGATTAGAATTATCGATGTTCGCAATTTTGATATAAAGGAAATGCATACAGATATAATGATCATTTACTTCGATTTGTCGCAGTTCTAAGCCGTTTTTAAGTAATATCTTAGATGAGAGGAAATTACCTTAGATTTGTTCAGGAAAACGTTTAATATCGATGTTTTGCAAGTTTATATTTGCGTACATTGCTCTTTTCATCATTACATGCCAATACCTGATGATGAAATTTTGGGATGACACTATTCCTTGTAAAAGGAGAACTTAATTGTTAGTCCAACAGATGATATTCAGCTCTCTAACGATGTTGAACGAAATGTCGAATTTATTAATTAAATTTACCCACTTAATCTTCAATTTCAGACTTTCGGACCTTTCAGAACTTGCAGACGAAAAATGCCGTCAAATTTATGACATATTCGCGGTTGTACAACTTCAGATAACAAAAGCCTGGTGGTCAGTTTCTGGAACGATTGCATCCATTTCAAATACTTTCGACAAAACGTAATGCATACCTCACCTTATATTTGATGACTTAGCAGCGTACGCAAATAAAAACCAACAAAACATCCAAATCTAGTGTTTTGTACTGTTAAAATTATTCAATATCATTTAACAAATGTTCTCAGTGAATTTCGTTATTTATTTAAAAATTATTGAAAGCATTATTTAACTGATGATTTTATGTTACAACTCATGCATTGGTAGTTAACTTGACATTTGCGCCCTAAGCTCTCTCGGTACCTTGATACTTATAGTCCCAGATTGCAACAATGTGTGATAAATGTATTTATTGACTTGCAATAAACAAACTCCTGCAATGAACAAACACGAGCATCCCGGATATGCGATTCGAAAAGGAATTCAGTAACGAGCTGTACTCTGTATCGCAACAGGCGCACGAATGTAAATCAGTCGAGTTTATGTGCGCATGAAAAGTTAACTCACATTCGCGCCGTGCAAATAGAATAATAAGCGTGCGTTATGCGCAATCGCGAGTCTCAAAACAGCGCAAAAGTTTGACTTCAGACATCCAAGTGCGATATATCCAAGTCTTTGGTTTGCACTCGCTAGATGTAACTAACGGTATCGCTAGTAAGAGTAAGTAGTTGGAGACTGACTACGGTATCGACATTATTATTCAGGCCAATGGAAACATTGAGACGATGGACTGTTTGGCATGCACAAACGGGCGCCAAATGTGGAGCAAACAAATAATGAAATATTTGCGTAATATTTAACTATAGTAATCGCCGATTGTGCGTAAGTTGTGATTAGCTGGTTTAGCTACTGAGTCGTTGGACCGATCAAACTGTGAGCGAATGTCGATTAGAAATTGATCGAGGTCTACGGAACGCCTGTGTGTATGATTGAGAATTTTGACTTAATTCCTGAGATATGCCGGCAGGAAAATCGGTGGCCGAGTTTGAAACTTGAGGTTTCAGAGTGTCAAGGCTGACGACGGTGTGTGTGTGTGTGTGTATGTCACATTCGGAACACGTTTGCATTGACGAATCCCAACAGTGTGGAAGTCGAAGCACCGAGATATGAGCGTTTTATTAATGCGAAGAAGTTGGACGTGCCGATAAGAAGTTGGCAGACTTTCCAGCTTTCAAAAGAATCATTTAAAATCAGTTTACAGGCGTTTAAAACCATAAATTTTTATTTGGACATATTACTAATCATTTAGAGGCAAATAAATTTACAGATTAAAGATGTATAGATATCAAAAATTAGCAACAAAAAAGGGTTTCGTAATTAACTCAATAATTAGCTAATCAAGATAAATTTAATGTTATTTTATTGTAAATTTAATATAGTTGAAGAATTGATATTTTATTGTCTATCGGCTTCTATAAAACACAGATTGCTTTGTGAAACGCACATTAATCTGTAACTTTTTGTCATTAATTGTTGCAATCATGCAAAAACATGCAATCTGCGCGACTCATGGGAATGATTTATACAACTACTTATTTCTAGAGTTTCCCTGATTTTTTTTTTGGTGCAATAGTATATATCAAATGTAAATAGATCCAACTTTATTATCATATTTATATCAACCCATGTTAATTTCCATAAGCCATGTCCGACTTTAAATGACCATTTAAATGACATACATCCAGTACCCGATATGGTAAATCGAAAAAATATCATTTTTATTAGACTTTAAATGACCATAGTAATAGCACTATTAACATCTTAGCAGCTCGCAACATCACATAGGGACATTTTCAATGGAATCTTTTTGAGACGCTGCTGGAAAGCTCGCCGCTAACTTCCTATCGGTCATGAACATGGTACGGCCAAGCGAAATGCATTCACTGCCGTTAGCTGTGAGACAACAACAAAAGTTATTACGGTTTAGTCTTGCTGAAAGCAAGGCAAGCGCATAAATAATGTCCTGCTACCTTCGTTTTCGCGGCGGTAGTAGAAAATTAGTCCTTGATATACAAAAGGAAGGACACTGTTTATCACATTCTCGACAATTGGTAATTAATTTATCATTCTACAGGCGTGGTAATTATTATTTACACTGGAAGTTTCCTAGGAACGTTCATAGATTATTTATGATTTGTATTTTCTAAAATTATGATTGTGTGGGACTAATTGTACGAGTTTTCTCTATATTTGTCGTCAATGCTAACGATCCTTTCTAAAAGCTCTGTAGTCAATCAATATCCAATTAAAATCCAAGTTTATAAATAGATATTAGTTTCGCTGTTATCAATAGTGTCTGACACTTTTAGTGACTACCTGCAATGTTATTAAAAATGTCCGTAATCTGAAGATAACATGAAAATTAGTATTTTGTCGGATGTCTGTGGCGATGTCACATGTCATACATTCTATTGTCACACTTCTTTGCATAATATCGCGTGTTGCTATCCTCACGTACTGCTCGTACTTACCTGATACATTCATACGTTCTGATTGTAATGTGGCACAATGCAAATTGTTTCCGCTGTTTACCAGGCAATTTCGCAGTACATTTCTGCGTCGTATTTCTGCGTATGTTGTAGCCAACGTACGATTATACTTATCTTATCACTATTGCTTTATTTGAGCCGCGCATTGCTTTACTAAAGTGCACTTTCTCTCACTTGGTGCGTTTTTAGGCGCCTGCGCCGTCTGGCCATTGCTTTTCCACTCGGCAAAACTGCGAAATGTCGGCCGTGATATTGACGTTTTCAGCAATTTAGCTAGGCACTTTGCGATGCTCAATAGCGCGTGAGAATTTTCTTACGCCGTTTTGTAATTAGCATTTACGCGCAGCGAAGCTGCCGACGTAAACATTGCAATTCATGATTTGCTATTATAGAAAGTACATCAACTAAACTGAAACTACTCATGCGTGTACACGATTGATATTTTTTTCTGAATCTGAATCAATTTGTGCAACGTTTCAATTGTGGCGATTACGATGAGTTATTGTTGCGGCAACAATGGCTTAATAATCTTTAATTATCACAATAGCAAGCAAGCACTTGGAATAACGTTGCAATTTTCGTATAATGGGGAAAGTTTAGATAACTGTTATTGCAATTTCATGTGTTGATAATAAAGTGATGAATTGATTCATCGTATGAAGTATTATTTTTCTTGAAAAAACATTATTTGAGTCTTTATCTTCCTTCAGCAACAGAGAGATGAATAGACCGAAATAATCGCAGTTAACGGATATATATAATTATTATAGAAATAATCTTCTTATAAACAACATTCTCATTTCACTTTGGTTTTGCTCTCAGTTCAGTTTTCTATGAAAACGCGTCTGTGGAGAGTTTATCGGTTTATCGGCGAGCGGGGCGTAATGAATGATCTCTCGCGAGATCGTCTCCACAATCTCATAGATGCACATTAAAAAGAAAGTGCAATTTGTGTCTGTTTACATGCGATTTGTTACATTTTGCTGCCAGCTGTTTCACCCACTAATGATTACTTTTCTTTGATAACTGCTAGCAATAGAGAGTTAGGAGATGTAGTGTGAAGTCAATAGCGTTATTCTTTACACTTCAAATCATTATGTTAACGTCTTCCAATTTATTCATTTTTAAGATGTTACAACACAAAAGAATTTCACAAATTTCTAAAATATGCGTGTGGGGATAAAAAGCAATAATCATTTCTTTCATTCCTTAATTATATTTTTACATAACTTTAATAAGCGTAAACGTTTTTATCTGTGACTTAACATCTATATATTGTGGTTAATTTCCGTTAGTTTTGCGAAATGAATCAAAGAAATCTGCAATGTTTTATAAAAAATGTGGTTGAAACATTCTTCTTTTCTAACTGTCTTCGATACTGTTCATCGCTTTTGTCCACGATTCACAACAAATAAAGAGAATCCCAACCGCTGTAAAAATTGCGATCAACTTCGCACGATTTCTAAGAACTAGTCGACTTTTGGTTATTTTTGCAACTATCATATAAAGCGAAGCTTAACTCGATTTCGATTGACATTCTTCGCACATTAGCCATCCGTCCGGTAGGCACACTTAGTGCGGACGACCGAAATTTCCCACACATCGCCCCGATTTGCGCTAAACTAGTTCTTGTAATGGATGCGCGTCGTGTTCGATTGCCTGCTTTCCGGTGTAAAGGTCGCGTGCGACGATCACGTCGTGTAGGTGTCAGAATCGTGAACATACGACGCTCATCTAATTTTAGTGAAAGTAAATCTTGGCGTACGGTTGCCGTTATTGTTCACTGCTGATTATGATGATGATGATAGCGCATATATGGCCGTTCAGCATCTAACTGTTAATTAATTTCGTTTCACTGCAAAGTGCGTAGGTGTTTCAAAATATATGAAAACTTTCATCGGTTATTTTTATTTGTTTTTCGATAATTTCTGATTTGCTGTTTTTCTTTGTGTTTATAGTATAGTCTTCGGCAATTGGATTTGTCACTGCTGTCGCAACTTTGGTCGCTCAACGAATCCATCCAGGACTTCCGCCACATTCTGCAGGAGCAGGATGAGCGCAGCGTGCTGTCGCCGCCGTCCCCGTCTCCCACGACCTCGTCCGGTGAGGACGTCGATGGAGACGATTACTTTCAACCGTCGCCGATGCGTTTTCGGCTCGCGCCACCGCCGCCGCCCCCACATCGACGCACAAGCAACAGTTCCTCGGGGACTGGCTCTAGCGTGTTAGTATTATTATTATAAATTGCAATGTGCATACATCGTTACAATATCTACTAATATATTTTTTCGTTTTAGATGATTGATGGCCCAAAATATTCCAAATTAAATCAATTATGTGATTGTGCATTTCACACATTCAACGAGGATCCGTGATTCGTAAATATGTAAATAACATAGTATTGTTTGTGATATAGATGTCTACTTAAGTGTTGCTGTAGGATGAAAATGAATTTCATATAAACTGTCGTTAATTGTAATCGAACTATTGATTGACTGACTAAGATGTATTAACAATTGTGTAAGTGGTTGGTTACGTGCAACAGTTTTATTCGGTTATTTTACTGTACAGCTTGTACTCCTTGTGAGAATACGAAGATGAAATAATAAAAGTTATTAGAGATAATTGTTGTTTCTATTTTATTTATTCTAATTTTAGAATTCGAAAAATCAACACAAGTATTGAGACAATACGTGCTTTTCACAATTTGAAAACCTCACAGGTCTTGAAGGACATTCGTTATTTTCCGCGCACATCGTGAAACTTTTATTATTATAAGTAGCGGGAGCAATTTTGCGAAAGATTTTCTTGAAAACTTCAAGACTTTTAGTTTCGACCAGGTGTATGCCGCCCAAATAGCACAGTGGTGGAGTCAGAGGATACGAACACCAAGATCGCAGGTTCGAAGCTCCATTTTCCTGTCTAACGGGCATTCGCGTGTCGTGATTCGAATGGACATTCTATTTTTTTTGGGAGAAAGTCTTCTAATATATAATTCAGTTTACAATACCAAATTCATCCTTACTCTTCGTGTCTTCCAAAAATTTTACAATAGTACCAAAAATTTTGGTACCAGGATCACAGAGATGCAAAGAGTTAAAGTTTGAGGATTTAAAAAAATTAATAACTTTAATTTTTCATACAATTCGGGAAAAAATTTAGTCTAAACTTTGACAAAAGTTTTTTCATCATATTAAATCCAGCAGCGCCATCTCTTATATAATAGTAGTATTACAAAGCTTTGTTAAAAAGCACAAGTAGAATTTTATAGGAAATACCGTTGTGTTCATCGGAAAAACATTAATTTTTCGCGAAAAAGCCATTCCACAATTTCGGAAAAATAATAATGCTTTTAGATCAAAGAAAATAATAGCTTTTAACAAATATATTGACAAAGAAATGAATCTTGAAATTTGTTGTAGCTACGCATTTAAAAAATAAGTTACTATTATAAAGTTTTAATCGTTGGTGCAATATCAAAAAAAAGCATGTTTGTTCCGAATATAGGCAATCAAACTAACAAACAAAACACAAAACCCGACGTCACATATTGCGCACTCTACTGCGAGTTCAATGAACCACGACCTCTTGAAATGCGTCGAAAACGTGAGACACGTCCTTGCCATGATGAGCGACGTGTATTATTGTGTCTGCTCTAGCATTATATGGCCGCGCACAGCTGAATCAAAGTCGGCGGTACACGCCACATCGAAATATTTTCGAAATAAATTCGTCCTCGACGCGCCGAGTTGCGCCAGCGTCGCCGAGTCAGGTTGGGCCCGTTAGAGCGCGCTCCTGCGTACGTTCACACAGCAAAACGCACTGCGAGCAACCTCTAGTAAACGACAGTACGGCGTGCGTGTGTGTGTGTTTCGAGGCGTATTTTTTATTTCAAGAGTGCGTAGTAGGCAGTGTACGAAGGAGTACGAAGCAATCCAACCAAAACATACACACACATATATCGTGCGACACCGTGTGACTGACGGTAACTGCTTCGTGAGTGTGCCTCCAGTCCATACAGGAAATACTTCCAAGCTCAGCGGATTTCGCAGGCGAGCAACAAACGTATAATGTCCAGTGAAGGCCGCCGCCTGCCGCCGTCGTCGCGATAGTTTTTCGCACGCGTGTTGTGTGGCATATTGCGACGCCCGCCTGCTGAACGGCACCAAAGTGTGGCTAGGAAAACGTTGAATACTGAACGACAAACAGGATACAACGCGCTCGCGTACGATTCATGTAAGTACCTAGTAAGTAAGTAAATAGTACGTGCATTCATTGTATATTCCAATTTATAAAAAGTGCGTAACGCGTTTCGATTTTCATCTAGCGTATGTTTTTCATTTCCACGCGACGCAAAAGTATGCTGCCTGCCTGCTGTGTCTGTGTCAGTCACAGATTGAATAATTCACACGCACACACAGCAGGAAAAGGTTAGTGGGGCGGCGTTGGGTTGTTTTGATGATAAAAGTTACGCGCAATCTAGGCGAGTTACATTGCAGTGGTCTAGACCAGTCTAGACGATTCGCAGGTTTTATTTTCGACGCGTTACACCTTCTGCAGGATGCCAAACACACGTTCGTGCCGCGAGCACGCACCAATCGTGTGACGCAGGATCCGTTTTCGCGACAGGCGCCACACGCATACACAACGCACAAACAAACACACTACAGCTAGCTATAATTTCACTCGCGCAATTTCCATGTAAACATGTTATGTGTGCTGCTGTGATTGGGACAATTATCAAGCGTGCCGATGTTTTGATTCCGACGACGCATCTGTGCGCCGGTGGTTATCGCCAGCGCCGCTGTTTTGTTGCGGTTTGCCGGATCGTCTAAATACCGTGCAAAAACAATTTCTTGCTTGCAGCGTCGCCAAGATGATCGCCGAGGAGTATCAGGGTATGTTTACAAGGCCCCGAGCGAGGGGTGTTGTCGTCAAAGAGGGATGGTTGTTCAAACGCGGCGAACACATCAAAAATTGGCGGCCTAGGTACGTTAGAGAAATAATTTTTGGAACGTGTAATTTCGTTGTATCTTGCAATCTCGTTGAGTTTCTTGTTTGTAATCACAGTCACATGTCTGATAACGCTCATTCGGTTCTGCTGATCTGCTCGCAGGTATTTTATGCTCTTCAATGATGGCTCGTTGAAGGGCTACAAGAATCAACCCGATGTGAATCAACCGCTTCCGGAGCCCTACAATAATTTCACAGTGCGAGAATGTCAGATTATGACGAGAGATCAGCCAAAACCGTTTACGTTCCTCATTCGTGGTTTGCAGTTAACATCTGTGATAGAGCGTATGTTTCATGTTGAATCGGCTATAATTCGGTAAGCTTAAATTATTTTTTACCTTCACTTTCTTTTTGCCTAAAAATGGGTATAAATCCCTCAAATGAGGTTAGGAAATGTTTAATTTTGTTATAATTATAAATATTAATGCATTCCGGACAATTCTGGAATGTATTCTCACGATATCTCGCTTTTCATGAAGTATTTCTGTCGCTTTAGGGCTAATATATTGCTATGTTGCAGAGAATTTAAATGAGGTTAGGTGATGTTCTTTTATAGGCAACCCAAACAACTTACAGTCTCTCCGGCTATCGTAATATGTCGATGATAGACAACTGTTAACTAGAAACCCCCAAATTTAAATTCAAAATAGTTTTATTTATATAAATCTTCAAAAACATTAGGTTAATATAGTTAATGGAGTCTGCTGTCGGTTTTTGATACAACATATTTATAATAGTTAGAAACGTTAAGTCACTTAATACTTTAGATGTTTTACTTGTTTATTTAAATTTCGTGCAATACGTATT
>JAODAC010025283.1:0-16922 GCA_027575185.1 Mimaenictus wilsoni
GAGAGATCGATAGCTGCAACGGTTCAGAAAATAACGCGCGATATCCGAACTTTTTGCATGTATTCGCCAAAATATAAAAGAAAATCATGTTTAGATGAGCGTAAATTACTTACTTTTCCAAAAAGAGTCATTTAAGCTCAATGCGATATCGATAGCTGCATCGGTTTTTGCAGGTAATCGCCAAAATATAAGAGAAAATCATGTTTAGATGAGCGTAAAAGACTTATTTTCGCAAAAATAGTCGTTTAAGTACAATGAGAGATCGATAGCTGCAACGGTTTTTGCATGTAATCGCCAAAATATAACAGAAAATCATGTTCAGATGAGCGTAAACGACTTATTTTCGCGAAAATTGTCGTTTAAGCATAATGAGAGATCGATAGCTGCAACGGTTCAGAAAATAACGCGCGATATCCGAACTTTTCGCATGTATTCGCCAAAGTATAAGAGAAAATCATGTTTAGATGATCGTAAATTACATACTTTCGCAAAAACAGTCGTTTAAGCACAATGCGATATTGATAGCTGCAACGGTTTTTGCATGTAATCGCCAAAATATAAAAGTAAATCCTGTTTAGATGAGCGTAAACGATTTATCTTCGCGAAAATAGTCGTTTAAGCACATTGAGAGATCGATAGCTGCAACGGCTCAGGAAATAACGCACGATATCCCAACTTATTGCATGTATCCGCCAAAATATAAGAAATAATCATGTTTAGATGAGCGTAAACGGCTTATTTTCGCGAAAATAGTCGTTCAAGCACAATGAGAGATCGATAGCTGTAAAAGTTCAGGAAATAACGCACGATATCCGAACTATTTGCATGTATTCACCAAAGTATATGAGAAAATCATGTTTAGATGTATTGATACGTCAAATTTTTGAGCGAATAGCAGTTTAAGCGCATCGAGAGATCGGTATCTGCAACGGCTCAGAAAATGACGCGCGATATACGAACTTTTTGCATGTATTCGACAAAGTATAAGAGAAAATCTTGTTTAGATGAGCGTAAATTACATACTTTCGCAAAAAGAGTCATTTAAGTACAATGCGATATTGATAGCTGCCACGGTTTTTGCATGTAATCACCAAAATATAAGAGAAAATCATGTTTAGATGAGCGTAAACGACTTATTTTCGCGAAAATTGTCGTTTAAGCATAATGAGAGATCGATAGCTGCAACGGTTCAGAAAATAACGCGCGATATCCGAACTTTTTGCATCTATTCGCCTAAATATAAGAGAAAATAATTTTTAGATGTGCCTAAATAACTTATTTTCGCGAAAAATCCGTTTAAGCTCAGTGAGAGATCGATAGCTGCAACGGTTCAGGAAATAACACGCGATATCCGAACTTTTTGCATGTATCCGCCAAAGCATAAGAGAAAATTATGTTTAGATGAACGTAAATTACTTACTTTCGCAAAAAGAGTCGTTTAAGCACAATGCGATATCGATAGCTGCAACGATTCAGGAAATAACACGCGATATTCGAACTTTTTGCATGTATTCACCAAAGTATAAGAGAAAATCATGTTTAGATGAGCGTAAATTACTTACTTTCGCAAAAAGAGTCGTTTAAGAACAATGCGATATCGATAGCTACAACGATTCTTGCATGTAATCGCCAAAATATAAGAGAAAATCCTGTTTAGATGAGCGTAAACGACTTATTTTCGCGAAAATAGTCGTTTAAGCACAATGCGATATCGATAGCTGCAACGGTTCAGGAAATAACACGCGATATTCGAACTCTTTGCATGTATTCACAAAAGTATATGAGAAAAACATGTTTTGATGTTTTGATATGTCAAATTTTCGTGCGAATAGCAGTTTAAGCGCATCGAGAGATCGGTATCTGCAACGACTCCGAAAATAACGCGCGATATCCGAACTTCTTCCATGTATTCACCAAAATATATGAGACAATCATGTTTAGATGTGCTTAAACGTCTTATTTTCGCGAAAAGAGTCGTTTAAGCGCAGTGAGAGATTGATAGCTGCAACGGTTCGGAATATAACGCACGATACCCGAACTTTTTGCATATATTCACCTAAGTATATGAGGAAATCATGTTTAGGAATGCTTATACAACTTACTTTCGCGAAAAAAGTCGTTTAAGCACAATGAGAGATCGATAGCTGCAACGGTTTTTGCATGTATTCGCCAAAATATAACAGAAAATTAAACGACTTATTTTCGCGAACATAGTCGTTTAAGCGCAATGAGAGATCGATAGCTGCAACGGTTCAGAAAATAACGCGCGATATCCAATTTTTTTTGCATGTAATCGCCAACATATAAGAGAAAATCATTATATTTTCGCGAAAATAATCGTTTAAGCAGACCGAGAGAACGATAGCTGCAACGGTGGAGGAAATAACACGCGATATTCGAACTTTCTGCATGGATTCACTAAAGTATATGAGAAACTCATATTTAGATTTGCTTAAACGTCTTATTTTCGCGAAAAAACGCGTTTATGCAAAACGAGAGATCAATAGCTGCAAAGGTTCAGGAAATAACCCGCGATATCCAAACTTTTTGTATGAATTCGCCAAAATATAAGAGAAAATCATGTGTAGATATGCTTAAACGACTTATTTTCGTATGCAAATTTGTTTAAGCGCATCTAAAGGTCGATAGCTGCAACGGTTCGGAAGATAACGCGCGATAACGGAACTTTTTGCATGTATTCACCAAAGTATATGAGAAAATAATGTTTAGATTTGCTTATACGACTTCTTTCCGATAAAAAAGTCGTTTATGCACAATGAGAGTTCGATAGCTGCAACGGTTCTGAGGATAACGCACGATAACGGAACTTTTTGCATGTATTCACCAAAGTATATGAGAAAATTTTGTTTAGATATGCTTATACGACTTATATTCGTGCGAAAAGTGGTTTAAACGCATCAAGAGATTGCTGCAATGATGCAGAAACTAACTCGCGCTATCCGAACGTTTGTGGATGTATTCGCCAAAATATAAGAGAAAAACATGTTTAAATGTTGTTAAACGATTTATTTTCGTGTGAAAAGACGTTAAAGCGCATCGAGAGATCGATAGCTACAAAGGTTCAGAAAATAACACGTGATAACCGAACTTTTTGCATGTATTCACCAAAGTATATGAGAAAATCTTGTTTAGATATGCTTAAACGACTTATATTTTGTGCGAAAATTCGTTTAAGCGCATCGAGAAATCGATAGCTGCAACGGTTCAGAAAATAACGCGCGATATCCGAACTTTTTGCATGCATTCGCCATTTTATAAATGAAAATCATGCTTAGATGTGCCTAAATGACTTATTTTCGCAAAAAAAACGTTTTAGCAAATCGAGAAATCGATAGCTATAACAGTTCAGGAAATAACACGCGATATCCAAACTTTTGCATGTATTCACCAAAGCATATGAGAAAATCATGTTTAGATGTGTATAAACGACATATTTTCGCATAGCTGCAACGGTTCTGAAAATATCACACAATATCCAAAATTTTTTGCATGTATTCACCAAAGTATATGAGAAAATCATGTTTAGATTCGCCATAATATAAGTGAAAATCATGTTTAAATGTGCTTAAAAGACTTATTTTCGTATGCAAAGTCGTGTAAACGCATCGAGAGATCGATAGCTGCAACGGCTCAGAAAGTAACACGCGATATCCAAACATTCTGCATGTATTCACTAAGGTATATGAGAAAATCATGATTAGATGTACTTAAACGACTTATTTTCGAGCGAAAGTTCGTTTAAGCGCATCTATAGATCGATAGCTGCAACGGTTCGGAAGAGAACGAACTTTTTGCATGTATTTGCCAAAATATAAGAGAAAATCATTTTTAGATGTGCTTAGACGACTTATTTTCGCGAAAAAAGTCGTTTATGCACAACGAAAGATCGATAGCTGCAACGGTTCAGAAAATAATGCGAGATATCCGCACTTTTTGCATGTATTCGCCATATTATAAAAGAAAATCATGCTCAGATGTGTCTGAACGACTTATTTTCGCGAGAAAATGTCATTTTATCAAATCGAGGGATCGATAGCTACCACGGTTCAGAAAATAACGCGCGATATCCGAACTTTTTGCACGTAATCACCCGAATATAAGAGAAAATTATGTTTAGATGTGCTCAAACGACTTATTTTCGTGAAAAAAGTCGTTTTAGTGCAGTAAGAGATCGATAGCTGCAACGGTTCAGAAAATAACATGCGATATCAGAACTTTTTGCATGTATTCAACAAAGTATATGAGAAAATCATGTTTAGATGTATTTATACGTCTAATTTTCGTGCGAATAGCCGTTTAAGCGCAGTGAGAGATCGATAGCTGCAACGGTTCCGAAAAGAACGCACGTTATCCGAACTTTTTTCATGTATTTGCCGAAACATAAGAGATAATCATTTTTACATGTGCTTAAACGACTTATTTTCGCGAGAAAAGTCGTTTATGCACAACGAGAGACCGATAGCTGCAACGGTTCAGAAAATAACACCCGATATCTGAACGTTTTGCATGTATGCACCAAAGAATATGAGAAAACATGTTTAGATGTGCCTAAATGACTTATTTTCATGCAAAAAGTCGTTAAAGCGCATCTAGAGATCGATATCTGCAACGATTTAGAAAATAACACGCGATATTCGAACTTTTTGCATGTATTTACCAAAGTATATGAGAAAATCATGTTTAGATGTATTGATACGTAAAATTTTTGTGCGAATAGCCGTTTAAGCGCATCGAGAGATCGGTATGTGTTCTCATATACTTTGGTGAATACATGCAAAAAGTGCGGATATCGCATGTTATATTTTGAACCGTTGCTGCAAGCGATCTCTGTATGCGCTTAAACGATTTTTCGTACGAAAATAAGTCGTTCAAGCACATTTAAACACGATTTTACCTTATATTTTAGCGAATGAATGCAAGAAGTTCGGATATCGCGTATTATTTTCTGAACCGTGGCCGTTATCGATCTCTCGATGCGCTTAAACGAATTTTCGCACGAAAATAAGTCGTTTAGGCGCATTTAAACAGGACGTTCACATATACTTTGGTGAATACATGCAAAAAGTTCGGATATCGTGTATTATTTTCTGAACCGTTGCCGCTATCGATCTCTCGATGCGCGTAAACGACTTTTCGCATGAAAATAAGTCGTTTAGGAACATTTAAACAGGACGTTCACATATACTTTGGTGAATACATGCAAAAAGTTCGGATATCGTGTATTATTTTCTGAACCGTTGCAGCTATCGATCCCTTGATGCGCCTGAACAACTTTTCACATAAAAATAAGTCGTTTAAGCACATCTAAACATGCTTTTCTCTTATATTTTGGCGAATAAATGCAAGAAGTTCGGATATCGCGTATTATTTTCTGAACCGTTACAGCTATCGATCTCTCGTTGCGCTTAAACGACTTTTCGCACGAAAATAAGTCATTTCAGTAAATTTAAACATGATTTTCCCTTATATTTTGGCGTATGAATGCAAAAAGTTCGGATATCACGTATTATTTTCTGAACCGTTTCTGCAATCGATCTCTGGATGCGCTTAAAGAATTTATCGCACTAAAATATCTCGTTTAAGCAAATCTAAATATGATTTTCTCTTATATTTTGGCGAATACATGCAAAAAGATCGGATATCGCGTGTTATTTTCTGAACCGTTGCTGCAATCGATCTCTCTATGCGCTCAAACGGCATTTCGCACGAAAATAAGTCGTTTAGTTACATCTAAACATGATGTTCGAATATATTTTGGTGAATACATCCAAAAAAGTTCGGATATCGCGTGTTTATTATTAAATCGTTGCAGCTACCGATATCTCGATGCGCTTAAACGACTTTTCGCATGAAAATAAGTCGTTTAGGCACATTTAAACAAGATGTTCACATATACTTTGGTGAATACATGCAAAAAGTCCGGATATCGTGTGTTATTTTCTGAACAGATGCAGCTCTCGATCACTCGATGCGCTTAAACGAATTTTCACAAGAAAATATGTCGTTTAAGAACATCTAAACATAATTTTCTCTTTAATTATGGCGAATATATGCGGAACGTTCGGATATCGCGTATTATTTTCTGAACCGTTTCTGTAATCGATCTCTCGATGCGCTTAAATGATATTTCGCATGAAAATAGGTCGTTTAAGCACATCTAAACATGATTTTCTCATATACTTTGGTGAATACATGCAATAAGTTCGGATATCGCGTGTTATTTTCTGAACCGTTGCTGCAATCGATATCTCTATGCGCTTAAACGACATTTCGCACGAAACTAAGTCGTTTAGGTACATCTAAACATGATTTTCTCATATACTTTGGTGAATATATGCAAAAAGTTCGGTTATCGCGTGTTATTTTCTGAACCGTTGCTGCAATCGATTTCTCTATGCGCTTAAACGACATTTCGCACGAAACTAAGTCGTTTAGGTACATCTAAACATGATGTTCGCATATATTTTGGTGAATACATCCAAAAAAGTTCGGATATCGCATGTTTATTTCTGAATCGTTGCAGCTATCGATATCTCGATGCGCTTAAATGACTTTTCACACGAAAATAAGTCGTATAAGCACATCTAAACATGATTTTCTCTTATATTTGACGAATACATGCAGAAAGTTCCGATATCGCGTGTTACTTTCTGAACCGTTACAGCTATCGACCTCTCGATGCGCTTAAACAAATTTTTACACGAAAATAAGCCGTTTCAGCACATCTAAACATGATATTCTCCTATACTTTGGTGAATACATGCAAAAAGTTCGGATATCGCATGTTGTATTTTGAACCGTTGCTGCAAGCGACTTCTGGATGCGCTTAAGCGATTTTTCGTACGAAAATAAATCGTTTAAGCACATTTAAACACGATTTTCTCATATATTTTTGCGATTACATGCAAAACGTTCAGATATCCCGTATTATTTTCTGAATTGTTACCGCTATCAATCGCTCGATGCATATAAATGACTTTTCGCACGAAAGTACGTCGTTTAAGCACATCTAAACATAATTTTCTCTTATATTTGGCGAATACATACAAAAAAGTTCGGATATCGCGTGTTACTCTCTGAACCGTTACAGCTATCGATCTCTCGATGCGCTTAAACGACTTTTCGGGCGAAAATAAGTCATTTAAGCAAATTTAAACATGATTTTCCCTTATATTTTGGCGAATGATTGCAAAAAGTTCGGATATCGCGTATTATTTTCCGAACCGTTGCCGCTATCGATCTTTCGATGCGCTTAAACGACTTTTCGCACGAAAATATGTCGTTTAGGCACATTTAAACAGGACGTTCACATATACTTTGGTGAATACATGCAAAAAGTTCGGATATCGTGGGATATCTTCTGAACCGTTGCAGCTATCGATCCCATGATGCGCTTGAACAAGTTTTCACATAAAAATAAGTCGTTTAAGCTTATCTAAGCATGCTTTTCTCTTATACTTTGGCGAATAAATGCAAGAAGTTCGGATATCGCGTATTATTTTCTTAACCGTTACAGCTATCGACCTCTCGATGCGCTTAAACGACTTTTCGCAACAAAATAAGTCATTTCAGTAAATTTAAACATGATTTTCCCTTATATTTTGGCGAATACATGCAAAAAGTTCGGATATCGCGTGTTGTTTTCTGAACCGTTGCTGCAATCGATCTCTCGATGCGCTTAAACGACATTTCGCACGAAAATAAGTCGTTTTGGCACATCTAAACATGATGTTCGCATATATTTCGTTGAATACATGCAAAAAGTTCGGTTATCGCGTGTTTATTTCTGAACCGTTACAGCAATCGATATCTCGATGCGATTAAACGACCTTTCGCACGAAAATAAGTCGTTTAGGCACATTTAAACAGGATGTTCACATATACTTTGGTAAATACCTGTAAAATGTTCGGATATCGCGTGTTATTTTATGAACCGTTGCTGCAATCGATCTCTCTATGCGCTTAAACGACATTTCGCACGAAAATAAGTCGTTTAGGTAAATCTAAACATGATGTTCGCATATATTTTGGTGAATACATCCAAAAAAGTTCGGATATCGCGTGTTTATTTTTAAATCGTTGCAGCTATCGGTATATCGATGCGCTTAAACGCTTTTTCACACGAAAGTAAGTCGTTTAAGCACATCTAAACATAATTTTCTCGTAAATTTGGCGAATACATTCAAAATAGTTCGGATATCGCGTGTTACTCTCTGAACCGTTGCAGCTATCGATTATCTGATGCGCCTAAACAACTTTTCACATGAAAATAAGTCGTTTTAGCATATCTATACATGATTTTCTCTTATACTTTGGTGAATACATGCAAAAAGTTCGGTTATCGCGTGTTATTTTCTGAACCGTTGCAGATATCGATCAAAAAGTTCGAATATCGCGCGTTATTTTCTGAACCGTTGTAGCTATCGATCTCTCGATACGCCTAAGCAGTTTTTGCACGAAAATAAATCGTTTAAGCACATCCGAACATGATTTTCTCATGTACCTTGGTGAATACATACAAAAAGTTCGGGTATCGCGTTTTATTTTCTGAACCGTTGCAGCTATCGATCTTTCGATGTTCTTCCATGAATTTTTTCGAGAAAATAAATCCTTTAAGCACATGTAAACAGGAATTTCTTATTTACTTTGGTGAATACATGCAGAATGATTGGATATCGCGTGTTATTTTCTGCACCGTTGCAGCTGTCGGTCTCTCGATGCGCTTAATCGACTTTTCGCACGAAAATAAATCGTTAAAGCTCATCTAAACATGATTTTGTCATATATTTTGTCGTCTACATATAAAATGTTTGGATATCGCGTGTTATTTTCTGAACCGTTTCTGCTGTTGGTCTCTCGATCCGCTTAAACGACTTTCTCACGAATATAAGTTGTTTAACCTCATCTGAACATGATTTTCTCTTATATTTTGGCGAATACGTGCAAAAAAGTTCGGATATTGCGTGTTATTTTCTGAACCGTTGTAGCTATCGATCACTCGATGCACTTAAATGAATTTTTCACACGAAAATAATTCGTTTAAGCACATCTAAACATGATTTTCCCATATACTTTGGTGAATTCATGCAAAAAGTTGGGATATCGCGTATTATTTTCTGAACCGTTGCAGCTATCGATTTCTCGATGCGCTTAATCCACGTTTCACACGAAAATAAGTCGTTTAAGAACATCTAAAAATGATTTCCTCTTATATTTTGGCGAATACATGCAACAAGTTTGGATATCGCACGTTAGTTTCGGAACCGTTGCAGCTATCGATATCTCGATTTGCTAAGACGATTTTTTGATAAGATAAGTCCTTTGAGCACATCCAAACTTGATTCTCTCATATACCTTGGTGAATACATGCAAAAAGTACGGATATCGCTTATTATTTTCTGAACAGTTGCGGCTGTCTATCTGTCGATGCGCTTAAACGAATTTTCGCATGAAAATAAGATGTTTAAGCACATTCAAACATGATTTTCTCATATACTTTGGTGAATACATGCTAAAAGTTCGGATATCGCGTGTTATATTCTGAACCGTTTCAGCTATTGATCTCTCGATCCGCTTAAACGACTTTTCGCACGAATATAAATTGTTTAAGCTCATCTGAACATGATTTTCTCTTATATTTTGGCGCATACATGCAAAAAAGTTCTGATAACGCGCGTTATTTTCTGAACCATTGTAGCTATCGATCTCTCGATGTGCTTAAACGAATTTCTTCGGGAAAATAGGTCCTTTAGGCACATTTAAACATGATTTTCTCATATACTTTGGTGAAGATATGCAAATAGTTCGGATATCGCCTGTTATTTTCTGAACCGTTGCGGCTTTTGATCTGTCGATACGTTTAAACGAATTTTCACACGAAAATAAGTCGTTTAAGCACATTTAAACATGATATTCTCTTATATTTTGGCGAATACTTGCAAAAAGTTCGGATATCGCGAGTTATTTTCTGAACCGTTTCAGCTATCGATCTCTCGATCTGCTTAAACGACTTTTCTCGCGAAAATAAGTCGTTTAAGCTCATCTCAACATGATTTTCTAATATACTTTGGTGAATACATGCAAAAAGTTGGGATATCGCGTGTTATTTTCTGAACCGTTGCAGCTATCGATCTCTAGATGCGCTTAAATGACTTTTCACATAAAAATAAATCGTTTAAGCACATCTAAAAATGATATTCTCTTATATTTTGGCGAATACATGCAAATGGTCCGGATATCGCGAGTAATATTCTAAACCGTGGCATCTACCGATCACTCGATATGCTCAAACGACTTTTTTATTTTCTGAACCGTTGCAGCTATCGATCTCTCTATGTGCTTAAACGAATTTTTTTCGCGAAAATAAATCGTTTAAGTACATCTAAACTTTATTTTCTCTCATATTTTGGCGAATACATGCAAGAAGTTCGGATACCGCGTGTTATTTTTTGATCCATTAAAGATATCGATCTCTCGATGCGCTTAACGTGCGATATTCGAACTTTTTGCATGTGTTCGCAAAAACATAAGAGAAAACATTGTCTATATGTACTTATACGATTTATTTTCGCGAAAATGTCGTTTAAGCATATCGAGAGATCGATAGCTGCAACGGTTCAGAAAATAACGTGCGATATCTGAACTTTTTGCATGTATTCGTCAAAGTATATGAGAAAATCAAATTTAGATGTGTTTGAATGATTTATTTTCGCAAAAACGGTCATTTATGCCCATCGAGAGATCGATAGCTGCAACGGTTCAGAAAATAACGAGCGATATATGAAATTTTTGCATGTTACGCCAATATATAAGAGAAAATCTTGTTTAGATGAGCTTAAACGACTTATTTTCACCAAAAAAGTCATTTAGGCACATCGTGAGATCGATAGCTGTAACAGTTCAGAAAAAAAAATCCGCGATATCCGAACTTTTTGCATGTATTCGCCAAAATATAAGAGAAAATCATGTTTAGATATGCTTAAACGACTTACTTTCGTGCGAATAGTCGCCTAAGTACATCGAGAGATCAATAGCTGAACGGTTCAGAAAATAACGAACGATATAAGAACTTTTTGCATGTTACGGCAAAATATAAGAGAGAATCGTGTTTAGATGAACATAAATGACTTATTTTCGCGAGAAAAGTCGTTTAGGCACATCGCGAGATCGATAGCTGCAACAGACCAGCCAAAAAATGCGCGATATCCGAACTTTTTGCTTGTATTTGCCAACATATAAGAGAAAATCGTTTTTGTATGTGCTTAAACGACTTCTTTTCGTTTGAAATGTCGTTTAAGCGCATCGAGAAATCGTCAGCCGCAAGGGTTCAGAAAATAACAGAAGAGATTAACAGAATCTTTTTGCATGTATTCAATAAAGTAAATGAGAAAATCATGTTTAGATGTGCTTAAATCACTTATCTTCGCCACAAAAAGTCGTTTAAGAACATCGAGAAATCAATAGCTGCAATGGTTCAGAAAATAACGTGCGGTATCCGAACTTTTTACATGTATTCGCCAAAGAATAAGAGAAAATCATGTTTAGATGTACATAAACGACATATTTTCGCACAAAAAGTCGTTTAAGCGCATCGAGAGGTCGATAGCTGCTAGACAGATCGATAGTTCAGAAAATAAGACGTGATATCCGAATTATCTCACATGTATTCGCCAAAATGTGAAAGAAAATCATTTTTAGATATGCTTAAACGTCATATTTTCGTGCGAAAAGAAGTTTAAGCGCATCGAGAGATAGGTAGCTGCAACGGTTCAGAAAATAACACGCGATATCCGTACTTTTTGCATGTACTCACCAAAGTAAATGAGAAAATCATGTTTAGATGTGCTTAAACGAAATATTTTCGTGAGAAAAGAAGTTTAAGCGCATCGAGAGATAGGTAGCTGCAACGGTTCAGAAAATAACACGCGATATCCGTACTTTTTGCATGTATTCGCCAACGAATAAGAGAAAATCATGTTTAGATGTGCATAAACGACATATTTTCGTACATAAAGTCATTTAAGCGCATCGATAGATCGATAGCTGCTAGATAGATTGATAGTTCAGAAAATAACAAGCGATATCCGAACTTTTTGCATGTATTCGCCAAAATATGAGAGAAATTCATGTATAGATGTGCATAAACGACTTATTTTCGTGCGAGCATTCGCTTAAGCGCATATAGAGATCGATAGCTGCATCGGTTCAGAAAAGAACACGCGATATTCGAACTTTTTGCATGTATTCACCAAAGTATATGAGAAAATCATGTTTAGATGTGCATAAACGATTTATTTTCGTGGGAAAAGAGCGCATCGAGAGATCGATAGCTGCTACGGTTCAGAAAATAATACGCGATATCGGATCTATTTGCATGTATTCGCCAAAATATAAGTCAAAATCATTTTTAGATATGCTTAAACGACTTATTTTTGTGTGAACGGTCATTTAAGCGCATCGAGAAATCGATAGCTGCAATGCTTCAGAAAATTATACGCGATATTCGAACTTTTTTGCAGGTATTCGACAAAATATAAGAGAAAATCATGTTTAGATGTGCTTAAACCACTTATTTTCGTGTAAAAAGTCGTTTAAGCGCATCGATTGATCGATAGCTGCGACGGTTCAGAAGTTTACGTGCAATATCCGAACTTTTTGCATGTATTCACCAACTTATATGACACTATCATATTTAGATGCACTTAAACGACTTATTTTCTTGCGAAAAGTCGTTAAAGCGCATCGATAGATCGATAGCTGCGACGGTTCAGAAAATAACACGCGATATCCGAACTTTGTTGCATGTATTCGCCAAGATATAAGAGAAGATCATATTTAGATGTAATTAAACGGTTTATTTTTGTTTGAAAAATTATTCAAGCGCATCGAAATATTGAAAGCTGCAACGGTTCAGAAAAAAACACGCGATATCCGAACTTTTTGCATGTATTCACCAAAGTAAATGAGAAAATCATGTTTAGATGTGCTTAAACGACATATTTTCGTGCGAAAAGAAGTTTAAGCGCATCGAGAGATAGGTAGCTGCAACGGTTCAGAAAATAACACGCGATATCCGAACTTTTCGCATGTGTTCGTCAAAATATAAGAGGAAATCATGTTTAGATGTGTTTAAACGACTTAATTTCATGTGAAAAGTCGTTTAAGCGCATCGAGTGGTCTATAGCAGCAACTGATCAGAAAATAACACGCGATATCCGAACTACTTTTTGCATGCATCCGACAAAATATAAGGGAAAATCATGTTTAGATGTGCTTAAACGACTTATTTTCTTGCGAAATGTCATTTAACCGCATCGAGAGATCGATACCTATAACGGTTCAGAAAATAACTTGCGATATCTAAACCTTTTGCATGTATTCGCCAAAATATAAGATATAAGCTTGTTTAGATGTGCTAGAACGACTTATTTTTATATGAAAATTCGTTTGAGCGCATCGAGAGATCGATATCAGCAACGGTTCGGAAGATAACACGCGATATCCGAACTTTTTCCATGTATTCCCCATAGTATATGAGAAAATCATGTTTAGATGTGCTTAAACGAAATATTTACTCGAAAAAATCGTTTAAGCACATCGAGATTTCGATAGCTGCTACGTTCCAGAAAACAAGGCGCGATATCAGAACTTTTTGCAAGTATTCGCCAAATTATAAGAGAAAATCATTTTAGATGTGCTTAAACGACTTATTTTCGTGTGAAAAATCGTTTAAGCGCATCGAGAGATCGATAGCTGCAACGGTACATAAAATTACATGTGATATCCGAACTATTTGCATGTATTCATCAAAGCATATGCGAAAATCATGTTTAGATATGCATATTTGACTTTTTTCGTGCGAAAAGTCGTTTAACGGATGGAGAGATCGACACCTGCAACGGTTCAGAAAATAGCACGCGATATCCGAACTTTTTGCATGTATTCGCCAAAATATACAAGATAATCATGTTTTGATGTTGAAATTGTTGAATAGCTTAGGTTCTTTAGCAGACAATCTTGAGTGACTCTAAATATAAAGTAGAATAAAAAATTGGTTTGCTTGGTCTACTTTATTTAACTTCTTGCGAGAGTAACTGATTTATAAATGCCCTGTGATTCAACCGTGAATGATGAAATGAATAATTATAATGGTGTGCATGACTGTGGTTTTTTATATATATATCTTATTACTACGTTAAATCTAGGTGGCTGCGTTGACAAAATGCAACTGGCGGTGAAAAACAAAACTTGTTGTCCTGCGTTGTCATGGATGTCATGGATTGGCGCGAACATCCTCCCGGCCTTGATCGGATCTTTTTCGATCAAAGAGTCTCATCGATTTGAAGTGGATACAGTTTGTGAACTGCACGCCTTAGAATGTTGCTCTTGACCTTTACGTCTACGACTCGTATGATGCCATCTTTTCCAGTATGCAGTTTGGTGGTGCGTCCAAGGGGCCAATTCATTGGGGCGTTGTAGTCACACCTAACAAGAACTAATTGATCCACAAATGGAGATGGTGTAGTATTGTTCCATTTGTTGAGTGGTTTTCATGTTTGTTAAGTATTCGGTACTCCATCTACTCCATAATAACTGAATAATTTGTTGTATTAACTTGAATCTTGTTGATCTGTTTATTGGCACATCTTGCAATGGATCATCGGGTAAACTAGTGAGATTGCGACCAATAAGGAAGTGAGCAGGTGTTATAGCTGAAGGATCCATAGGGTCATTGAATAAGCATGTAAGGGCACGAGAATTTACTATTACTTCAATTTGACTACATACAATTGTTAATTCTTCAAATGTTAATATTTGAATTCCCACGATTCTTTTTAAATGATATTTAATTTTCGTGCGAAAAGTCGCTTAAGAGCATCGCGAGAACGATAGCTGCAACGGCTCAGAAAATAGCACGCGATATCCGAAGTATTTGCATGTATTCGTCAAAATATAAGAGAAAATCATGTGTAGATGCTCTTAGTTGACATATTTTCGTGTGAAAAGTGGTTTAAGCAAATCGAGAGGTCGATAGGTGCAACGGTTCAGAAAATAACACGCGATATCCGAACTTTTCCCATGTATTCGCCATAGTATATCAGAAAATCATGTCTAGATGTGCATAAACGACTTATTTTCTCGAAAAAACTCGTTTAAGCACATCGAGAGATCGATAGCTGCAACGGTTCAGAAAATAACACGCGATATCCGAACATTTTGCATGTATTCGTCAAAATATTAAAGAAAATCATGTTTAGATGTGCCTAAACGACTTATTTTCTGGAAAAAGTCGTTTAAGCACATCGAGAGATCGATAGCTGCAACGGATCAGAAAATAACACGCGGTGTCCGAACTTTTTGCATGTATTCGCCAAAGTATATGAGAAAATCAGGTTTAGATGTGCCTAAACGACTAATTTTCGTGCGAAAATCGTTCAAGCGCATCGAGAGATCGATAGCAGCAATGGTTCGGAAAATAACATGCGATATCCGAACTTTTTGCATGCATTCACCAAAATATAAAAGAAAATAATGTTTAGATGTGCTTAAACGACTTAATTTCGTGCGAAAAGTCGTTTAAGCGCATCGAGGGATCGATAGCTGCAACGGTTCAGAAAATAACACTATGTCCGAACTTTTTACATGTATTCACCGAAGTATATGAGAAAGTCAAGATTAGATGTCTTTAAGCGACATATTTACGCGAAAAAACTCGTATAAGCGCATCGAGGGATGGATATCTGCAACGGTTCAGAAAATAACGCATGTATTCGCTAAAATATAAGAAAATATCATATTTAGATGTGCTTAAACGACTACAACCTAAAATTTAACATGTAAAAATTCGTTTAAGCGCATCGAGTGATCTATAGCTGCGACGGTACAGAAAATTACATGAGATGTCCGAACTATTTCCATGTATTCATCAAAGCATATGCGAAAATCAGGTTTAGATATGCATAAACGATTTATTCACTTGCGAAAAGTCGTTTAATGGATGGAGAGGTCGATAGCAGCAACAGTTCAGAAAATAACACGCGATATCCGAACTTTTGCATGTATTCACCAAAGTATGTAAGAAAATCAAGTTTAGATGTGATTAAACAACTTATTTTGGTACGAAAAGTCATTTACGCGCATCGAGAGTCGATAGCTGCAACGGTTCAGAAAATAACACGCGATATCCCATTTTAAAAAGTATATGAGAAAATCATGTTGATAAATGCTTAAACGACTTACTTTCTCGAAAAAAAGTCATTTAAGCCCATCGTGAGATCGAAAACTGAAACGGTTAAGAAAATAACACGCGATATCCGAAGTTTTTGCATGTATTCATCAAAGTATATAAGAAAATCAAGTTTAGATGTATTTAAACGATATATTTTCGCAAAAACAAGTCGTATAAGCGCATCAAGAGAACGAAAGCTGAAACGGTTCAGAAAATAACACACGGTATCCGAACTTTTTGCATGTATTCGCCAAAATATAAAAGAAAATCATATTTAGTTGTGCTTAAATGACTTATTTTCGTGCGAAATGTCGTTTAAGCGCATCGAGAGATCGATACTGTAATCGTTCAGAAAATAACAAGCGATATCCGAACTTCTTGCATGTATTTACCAAATTATTCGAGAAAATAATGTTTAAATGTGCTTAAAGGACTTATTTTCGTTCGAAAATTCATTTAAGCGTATCGATTGCATCAACGGTTCAGAAAATAACACGCGATATCAGAACTTTTTGCATGCAATCGCCAAAATATAAGAGAAAATCATGTTTAGATGCGCATAAACGACGTATTTTCGTGCAAAAAGTCGTTTAATTGCATCGAGAGATGGATAGCTGCAACGGTTCAGAAAATAACGCGCGATATCCGAACTTTTTGCATGTATTCGCCAAAA